>PVIW01012435.1:0-32147 GCA_004026585.1 Noctilio leporinus
TTTGGTACATTTACACAATGGAATTCTATATGGCAGAAAGAAAGAAGGAACTTGTACCCTTTGCAACAACATGGATGGAACTGGAGAGTATTATGCTCAGTGAAATAAGCCAGTCAGTGAAGGACAGGTATCATATGATCTCACCCATTACAGGACAATAATGAGCAAAACTAACAACAAGCAAAACAGAACCAAGTATATGAATACAAGGAATAGGCCTGCAGTGGTGATGGGGAAAGGGGTTGCAGGGAGGGGGGAGGTAGAGACAAAGAATGGGAGCAGCTTAGACAAGAACCTAGTATAAAGGAACCATGGACATGGACAACAGGTGGGATTGACTTTGGGGGGAATGGGTTGGTGGGGAGGGGGACAGAGGGGAGCAAAAAGGGGATGGATGTAATACAACAACAATAAAGTTAAAAAAAAATGTAAGTTAAAAAAATCATCATGTCAAATGCAGTGATACATTTCATAAATCAGTTTCTTTATAACCACCATCGATAGAAAGTGACTCAACAACTTACACATGCTATCAAAATAAATATAAAATTTAGTGACTTCATTAAATAGCTCCACACATGGCAAACATGAATGTGGTCCAACTTTTTGAGGGTCTGTTTGGCTTAATTCAAGAAATATGTGTTATAATACAGAGCAAGGGAATATGAAAATGAGGCTTAAGGAAAGAATTAAGGTATATCTGTGACAGGATGGAGGAAACAGGGTTTTGGGGTTATAAATTTTGGAACATTTTAAATACATTTCTTCCATTTTCTATGGAAAAAAATCTATAGCTTTCATCAAATGTAATAAAAACAAACCTGAAATACCCTGCGATAGCAAGATCAAAAGACACTGAAAAGAAAGCGATTAATGGTTTTTCCTTTATGTAATCCTCTATACTCACACATACTAGTTCTCTCAACCAGTTTTTGCTCCATAAGAGTGATAGTCAGTTTGACATTATACATCCTAGTGATTATTTAAGAATATTGAGCCAGGGAGTCATCTGCTGCCAGAGCCACAGGGAAAGCACAGATATACACTTTGCTTGTTGCTGGGATGGTTGTTTAGACGCTGTTCTCTGCCCCCAATCTCTGCATGTGTACATGTTTGTGTGCAAGAGTCAAAGCCTCATTAGATATGCCTGAGTGGGGCATTTGGCTCTAAGTGTCCCACAGAGGACTTAGCACAAACTCATGGGGGCTGCTGATACAAATCTCCAGGAAATGGACTGGGAGGCTTTCCTGGTGGTGCAGCTTCTTCTGTCATCTACTTTTACATACAAATGTCATAATTTATTCTGCATGTGTGTTTGTAGTGTCTGTTTGTGCTGTTTGTTTGCTGTCCAAGTGATAACATAAGAGAAACAGCTTCCAAGGCAAAAAAAAAAAAAAGAATATTGATAATAGTTGGTTACCTACTGAGTGTAGAGTTGCAGGTTTAACATTATAAATACGACAGGCATGGGGAGAATTTACATTCTTTGAGAACCAAAAACAAAAGAAACACATGATACTTAAGGTCACCATACCCTTCCTCAGAAATGGCTGGCATTTCTGAAATGGCAGTACCTAGATTCACCTTAGGTAATATGGAGTCTAAGATTCTCCTCAAAATTTCTAGATCTCACTCTAAGGTGAGATGGGGAAATTAAAGCCCTATGTGATATATTGTATTGCATGAAAAGTGTTATTTCTAATAGTACCTAAAGCATAATTCTGTTGCACTTTTCACTTATTATAACATTTTCCAAAATGTTACTCTAGTGACTTAAGATTATATTTCACTTAATGTTTGATTAAATATCATTTCCAACAGAAAAATTCTACAGGTGTCTTAGTATACTGTTGACTAACCAACTGTTATGGTGTAGTACTTTGTCAACTGCCTTTTGAACCAAGTAAAGCTTTTGGAAAATATACTGATACCTGGGATATCCTGATTCCAAATTCGTTTCCCTTAGGAGAAAATAGCTGGCAGTTCTCAGTCATGTGTGGAAAACACTTTAATTTTAAAGCTGGCAGTCCTGTCATGTGTGGAAAACACTTTAATTGAAATCGCCTATTGCCTCACTACCCAATCCCTGCTGTATTATAGTATTTCTTTAAGTCCATTTGTAGTATATTTTACAGCGCATTTTCCCCACTTACACTGTTTTTTATCTAGCATTTTCTTCACTTTTAACCTTGCCTTTTCTCCCACACTAAAAGTCATCTAAGCCTATCATTGGGAATGACTTTATCATGTACATCACCTGGTGGATATAGTAAAATTTGCTAAACCATGTTTGAACACTTTATATTATAAACACTGTGATCAAAGATTTCTGAATAGCTTTTAGGAAAAAACCATTCAAAAATGTGTGCACTTACATGAATACACACATCCAAATGACATACCTGATTACATGTAGAAACTGCATAAATATTTAGTGACAAAGGGATACATGCAAGTATTTTATTAACACTTTCAACCCAAAGAAAGCAGGGATTTCTCATTAAATTAAGAATTTGTACCTGTTGTCAGAGATGAGTAGAAGGAAAGCCCTCCTTTAATAAGGGTACATGTGGGACTTCAGGCCAAATGGAGGTATAAGTAGACATGCTTCACCTCTTTGCACAACCATAGAATGGTTCACAATTAACCTCAAAACAGAAACAACCAGAACTGCCAGAAAATTGACCTGTATGGGAGTCCACAACCAAGAATTTAAAGAAGAAATATTCATCCAGACCAGTGGAAGGGGTGGAAATGGGAAGCAAGGGTGGAGAGGATGTGGTGTGGCAGGGGTGGCAAGATAGTGGTGGCAGCTGTTGAAATGGGTGGTATCACATTCATGTGTGGCAGATGAAAGTTGGGAAGGACACCTGGGGAGCAATCCCAGCCCTAGCCCCAGGGTTCCACCACCAAGTAAAAAAAGCTTCATAGCTTCTAGCTGTAAAAACCAGTAAGGGTTGAGCTGGTGGAAGAAATTGCCCATCTCTCAGGAGAATCCATTATGAAAGCGTCCAGGGTCCTAGAACACACACAAACCCACCCACTTGGGCCACCACCAGGGCAATAGCTAGAAGGGTGCCTGTAGTACACAGGAAGTGGGTGAAGTGACTAGAAACTGGGCAAGTGCCAAGCAAGCTGCATTGTTTCCAGGTATAGCAACACAAAGTGCTGAAATGGGTTGCTCTGCCCTGGTGAATATTTAAGGCTCCACCCCTTACAACGTAACAGATGTACCAAGACAGGGTGTCAAAGTAGCTTTACCTGATACACAGAAACAAACACAGGGGGGCTTCCAAAATGAGGAGACAAAGAAACATGGCCCAGATAAAAGAACAGATTAAAAGTCCAGAAAAAGAACTAAGTGAAATGGAGACAGCCAACCTATCAGACGCAGAGTTCAAAATACTGGTGATAAGGATGCTCAGAAACTCAGTGAGTCTGGCAAATGCATCTGGGAAGAGATGAAGGTTACACTAGGTGAAATAAAAAAAAATCTACAGAGATCCAATAGTGAAGGTAAGGAAACCAGGTTCAAATCAATGAATTGAACAATAAGGAAGAAATAAACAATCAACTAGTACAGAATTAAAAAAAAGAATTAAAAAAAAGAGAGAGAATAAGAAGAGTCTGGGACATTTCTGAAAGAGCCAACGTCTGTATCAGAAGGATACCAGAGGAAAAGAGGAAGAGTAAGAAACTGAAAACTTATTTGAAAAAATGGTGACAGAAAACATCCCTAGTTTGGCAAAGAAAACAGACATATGAGTCCAGGAAGCACAGAATCCCAAACAAGTTGAACCCAAAAAGGACCACAAGACACATCATAATTAAAATCCCAAAGGTTAAAGATAAAGAGAGGATCTTAAAGGCAGCCAGAGGGAAAAAGAATGTTACCTACAAAGGATTTCCATAAGACTGTCAGCTGATTTCTCAAAAGAAACTTTGCAAGCTAGAAGCAACTGGCAAGAAGTATTCAAAGGGATGAAAAGCAAGGACCTACAACCTAGATTACTTTATCCAGCAACTCCATTATTCAGAATGGAAATGGCAAATAAAGTGCTTCCCAGACAAGATAAAGCTAAAGGAGTTCATCATCAACAAGCCCTTATTATATGAAATGTTAGGGAATTTATTTAAGAAAAAGATCAAAATGACAACTCACATTTACCAATAACTGAATTTGAAAAACAAAACTAAGCAAACAACTAAAACAAAAATAAAGTCATAGATATGAAGGGTTATTAGTTGTGAGGGGGAAGGCAGAGAATGGAGAAAAGGTACAGGGATTAAGAAGCATAATTGGTAGGTACAAAATAGACAGGGGAATGTTAAGAACAGCAAAGGAAATGAAGAAGCTTAAGAATTTATATGCATGACCCACTGACATGAACTAAGAAGGGTGATTGCTGGAGGGAAGGGGGTACTGAGCAGAGGTGGGCAAAGGGAAAAAAGTTGGGACAACTGTTAATAGCATAATCAATAAAATATACTTATAAAAAAGAAGGGTACCTTGTAATGTAAACAATCTGAGAAAAGTAAGTTATTATATCTTCTGTATCTTAGGTAATGATTCTCTGCATATGAAAAGGGATGCAGACTACAAAACAATATGTAATTTCAAGTTTAAGTGATTAAAAAAAGTTAAATTCTGTCAAAAGCAAAAATAGTTTTAAAGAAAGGACACTGGTTTACTGTGGGTACCCTAAAACACACATGTGCCTATAATTCTGTATTAAAAACATATTCCTATTTCCATACAGATAGAATTTAGAAAGTCCAAGAAACACATCTTCAGTGTACAATTCAGTAAGAAAGAATCTCAAAGTGTACAGGATAGAAAACTTGATATAAATCACAAAGATTATTATCATTAGTAGTAGCAGCAGGAACAATAGCTTATGTTTACTGAGTGGAAATTATTGGGTCTAGAAACATCAAAATAAATTTTTACAAAATCCTTTAGGAAGCTAGTATTATCATCTCAATTAACAGGAAAAGAAACAGGCTAACAGAGGTGTAAAGCAATCAAGGTCACAGGGCTAGGATTCTATTGCAGAGACTGAATTCTGTATATCATATTGCCTTATCATACTACCTCACTTCAACTTAACTACCTTATCTCTAATGAGATATCTTCATTCAACTTTCCTCCTTTGCCCAAAGTAGATATTTTGCAACAATTCTTTAAAAAAGATTTTATTTATTTTCTGAGAGAGGGGAAGGGAGGAAGGCAGAGAGGGAGAAAAACATCAATGTATGCCTTTCACCTGCCTCCAGCTAAGGACCTGCCTGGAGAACTGGCCTGCAACCTGGTTATGTGCCCTGGCTGGGAATCGAACCTTTGGGTTCACAGGCCGGCACCAGGCCGGCACCTTATCCACTAAGCCACCAGCCAGGGCTTGCAACAATCTTTTGCAGTTACTTAGCAAATTGCTCAGCTTCAATTAGAGACATTTCTACATATATCTATGATTAACTAGCTAAAATCAGGTTAATGGTAAGTATTTGGTTAGTGAAATAAGCTTCTTTAAAACACATCAGAGTCAGGTTTAGTGTTTAAAATACTAAGTTCAAAAGGCGTGTCCAAAACTACCCAAAGCCAGTGTGGCTTTCAAATAGTTTTACTTAGTGATGTTAATAATCACTAATAATTTGGTCATAATAAACCAAATCTCTGACACTTCAGAGGGTTTAATGTCCTTCGGAGTAGATAAAAATATTATGAAGTGAAGAGCTATAAAATACATAAGTGTTTACCTCCAGACTTCACCATCATGCCATACCAAGCAGTCATATACAGGGCCAGGATCACTGTATTTTTTCTCAAAAGAATTCAGTAATTCCACTTGACTTTGAAGCTCCTCCTTGATTAGTTTATTTGCCTAATCAATTAGAACATACATTAATATTAGTACATTTTGTAATCCTGAAAAGTTATATTAACATATAACCAAAGACACAGTATGACCTAACAATAAAGCCATTTTACCCATTTATATCTATGCAACTTGTAGTTCAATTTAATGATATAGGTATCAATTAATATTAAACATTTAAAAAAATACTTCTTTTGTTCAATTTCTCATTCAGTCACTCCTCTACCCACTTTGAGAAAGACACTATGTTATATGTTGGTGATATCTTTTGGCCAAAAAACATGTTGGTCATGTATCTGCAACCTGTATAACTCACTTCTAAAACTAATTCTAAAATTGCTATAGAATAGGTTACCCATCAACTTTCAGATTTTATATCATGACTGTTTCTTTTTAAAATCTGTTTCTTAGACTGGCAGCACATCCCAGCCCACCTAGCAATTCTGCCATGCCTCCAGCCAAGACTTCACCAAAATGCCATTTCAAATGGAACATACAATGGAAACCATGATGTTCACATTTTATAAATTTGCTTGGGATAAAGACTCCTTAACAAAGAAGGACCTGAGAGTGCTCATGGAAAAGGAGTTCCTTGGAATTTTGGGAAATCAAAAGACCCTCTGGCCATTGACAAAATAATGAAGGACCTGGACTAGTGCCAAGATGGCAGGGTGGGCTTCCAGAGCTTTTTTTTCACTAATTGCTGGGCTCACCATCACAAGCAATGACTGCTTTGCAGTACACATAAAACAAAAGGGAAAGAAATAGGCAGATGAACAGCTACTTCCTCCCTGATAGAATTTTCCCAATGGGTTGCTTAAGGAGTCTAGATCCCACAGCTTCCCTCTGTTATACGAACTGCATGAGCAGATTGGGACCCTTAGAAAATGTACAAATAAAATCCCACTCCGGCCCTGGCTGGTGGCACAGTGGAGGGAGAGAGGCACAGAGGGAGAGAGACATCAATGTATGGCTGCCTTTCACCTGCCTCCAGCTACGGAACTGGCTGGAGACCTGGCTCGCACCCTGGTTGTGTGCCCTGGCTGGGGAATCGAACCAGCGATCTTTGGGTTCACAGGCTGGGGCCTTATCCACTGTGCCACTAGCCAGGGCCTAAAAATAATAAATCTTAAAAAAAAAAAAAAAATCCCACTCGAATTTGACAAGAAAAAAAAAGCCAATTAAAGCCAGATAAACCCTCTTGCCCTTAATAAATTTCTCATTTAGTTAAATAAAACCTATTTCTTAAAAACCCAAATAATAAAAATCATGAACTGTCTTATCTCTTCTGGAATAGGATAAATACACACTATATTCATGACCACATACATATAAGCTGCTATTTAACCACTTTGATCTACAAAAATGAGAATTTCAAATGCTTCCACATAAGTATTTTTTTTAACTACACACTACTCTAGACTGAGCTACATTTTATTTACTTGAAATGGTTCGAGTAAATAAAAATTTAATTTTCACATGTTCCAAAAACCTTAAGCTATGCTTGGTTTTTAATTATTTAACATATTGAACATTCACTCTCCCTTAAAGGAAAAAGACAATTATATAGATATGTTTGGTCTACAGTAAAATAAAATGAAAAATTAATTCCAGCTCCCTCTTTTTTAAAGTTAGCCATATGTATTTAGCATCTTAAATACTACATTTATTGTATCTAATAAAAGACTGAATCAGGACAAATACTAGTCAAATAGAAAATCACACAGGTGTTAATGAAAGAATGCTGTACATAGATTAAGTAAATATAAATTAAATGTGTCCAGTGATCTTCAACCCTTGCTGTATGTTAATTAAAGCTCATGAAGAGCTTTTAAAAACATCAGCCTCCCTATAAGGTTTTAATTCCTCTCTAGGAAACAGCACTGGTGATTTTAAAGCCCTTCATATGATTCTAATATGCAGCCAAGGTGGAGAACCACTAACGAGATTCCATTTTTGATTAAGTAAAGGTACATGCATGCATAGAGTTGTTACTATTCCTGGAGGATGGCATTTTGGTTTTCACTCGCTACTTTATCCACCAGTGTCATCCAAAAGTTTCTGCAACTAGCAAATATTTTCTACATAATAAATCAAGACATTTTTATTTTATAAATTGATTCAAAAATGTGTTGGCTGTTTAAAGACAGAGAACAATGGTAACTCTCATACAAGGGGGAACCCAAAAAACCCCCACAATTATCTTCTAGAGGCCCAGCTTCTGTAGTACAGGCTTTTTCTGATAGGTGAGTATTCTAGGAATACATCTGTATCAGTGTACCAGCGGGCACTGTTGTGAGAGGCTCTATTTGGCTTCAGTGAATTAAATTTTGAAGATTCATACAATGTGTTTGCCCATTTCACCATGGGTGATTTAAGAGTGCACCTGGCCACATCATTCTGAGTGTTCAACCCTTTTGACCAATCATGACATGACCCCTGTGCTTTTTACTTGTTTCCCTGGATGAAAAAAGTCCTACAAAGGAAACGTTTTGCTGATGTGGAAGAAGTGGAATAAAACATGGCAGAAGCACTAAAAGGCACCGAAATTGAAGAGTTCAAAACCTATTTTGGCTGGTGGCACAGTGGATAAGGTGCCGGCCTGCAAACCCGAAGGTTGCTGGTTTGATTCCCCAGCCAGGGTACATAATGGGGTTGCCAGCCAGGTCTCCAGCCAGATCTGTAGCTGGAGGCAGGTGAAAGGCAACCATATATTGATGTCTCTCTCCCTCTTTGCCTCTCTCCCTCTCCCTCTCTCTAAAAATAATAAATAAAATATCTTTAAAAAAAAAAAAAAACACAAAAAACCCCCCTATTTTGAGCAGTGGAGAAAACATCTCAATAGGTGCACTGCATCACATAGAGAGTACTTTAAAGGTGAATGAAGTTTAAACATGTAAAAATGAATACACAAATTTTTAGTAAATAAGTTCTAGTTTTTGGGGTCCCCCTCGTATACTTCTTATGGGTATGTGAATTGGTTTGACCAATTATGACCTCCCCCCCCAAATAACACGCACAAGAATGTTCAAGATAGTATTTTTCATAATGGCCAAAAATTAAAAACAAAGAAAATATCAGTACACAGAATGACTATATAAACAGCAAGGGAAGTGGAACTATTTCAATACCCCAAATATAGATGAATCTCACATACTGAGAGCAACTACAAAAAGAAAAAGAAAAAGTACACATTAGTGGTTACAGAGTAGACAGGGGGATGTTAAGAACAAAGGAAATAGAAAAGCCATGGACATGAAAATAAGGGGGGCATTGCTGGAGGAAATGCGGTACTGGATGGAGTGGGGCAAAGGGGAGAAAATTGGGACAACAGTAATAGCAAAATAAATAAAATATATTAATAAAAAAAGAATATTGTATGGTTCCATTTTATAAACTTAGAAATAGGTGTAATCATTATAAATAGTCTTAGAATTGTAATTGTCTTTACAGAGGAACAAGGGAGCCATCAGTAAGAAGAGGCATGAGATGATGCAGCTAACATGGAAGTGTTCATTTTGTGATAATTTATGATTACACACTTATGATTTAAGCACTTACATATGTTATATGTTCAATAAAGTTTTTAAAAATTATACATTTGACTTGATTTCTGATAAATAATAAAGGAAAAATGAGTAAAACTAAATAGCTTAACACTTGTGGGAAAACAAGTCTATTAATAATTATCTATGAACTATGGTACATAGTCCTATGGTAGGTAAATACAAATGATGAGCACCAACTTGAGAAGGGCAATTGTTGGCAACATCAAATTCTTCCTGTTTTCTACAAGCTTCTGCCAGAGCCACTCTGTGAATAGGGTCCCAGATTTTTTCCTTCCGTTCTTTCTGTAAAGACAGAAAAATTACCTCACTCACAATAAGGCTGAAAAATATTCAGACGTAAACCTAGACAGTCATTTATATGTGGACTTAAGTTGTTATCAGTTGTGATATGTGACACTTACATAGAGGCTAAAATTTAATCATTTATAATCAAGTTGATAAAGCAATGAATCAATTATTAAAAACTGTTTAGTTTATTCACTGCACCTAGATTTTAAGAGAACAGGTCATCCAAGGCACACTCAAATGTATTTTTATACATTGTATCCCCCAGTACTATGTTAAGGGACCTACACAGCTGATTAAGTGCAAGCAGAGGACATGAGTAAGATTGCAGTTACATTTTGATGGATATGCAGACTTCCACAATCCCTATCCCCACCCCCGAACACCAAACTTATTTTTTTCTCATCTTCTGTGACTTGGTAAGTTTCTTTGTTAATGAAATTGGTCTTAACCTTCATCTCTGCTGTCTTGAACACAGAGTGCCTTCCAACGAAAAAATTCTTTCCACTAAAATAATCAACTGATTAGGCTTAAGCAAGGTAGGAACTCACCTTGAACTTAATCACTCCACAGGGTGTGTGCAATAAATTGTCAATAACTTTGCATCTCTTTATTTCACATGCTTAATTTTGAAAAATTATGTTTCTAAGGTTATGATTTAACATCATTGTTTCAGATATAAAGTATTAAATTCTGAGAGAAACTGTCATGTCGAAGGAATACAGTGTTAGAGCAACCATAATTTCTGGACTGCATGCAGGGCTAGCTGCTAAGGAAATTGTGGATTTCAATAACATCCCTTTACGTACAGTTGACAATGTGAAGAAGGTGTACGATGCTAATCCTGATGTTGCCATACCAACAACAACAACAAAAAAACACATGAGGTACACAAGGATCACACAAGTCCAGATATTGTACACAGAATCCAGGAGATCATCAATGAAGATCCAGAAAAGTCAATGTCAGAGGCAATGGTTCACAGGATTATTGCTTAAGATATCAGATACAAATCATATGTTCTTAGAATAGGCCAGTTTATGACACAGCAAAGGAAAGGCACTTTGGAAAAGCAAGGAAACTGCTAACAAAATTGAATGACCTCAAAGAAAAAACCCACTGATATTCTCTGATGCAAAGAAGTTTCAGCAGGAACAAATAATCAACAGAAGGAACAATAGATGGCTCTGTGAGAATCTTAATGAAGTCCCAATTGTCGTGAAAATGAAATTTCTTGCTACAGTGATGGTGTTAGATGTTGTCAGCAATGAAGGAGATATACAGACCCACATTTGTTTCCACGAGGCTTGAAGGTGACTGCTGATGTTTACCTTGACATTTTGAGTGAAGTAGTTGTACAATGGATGAAGTAAGTCACAAATGGATGTCATTTTATCCTCTAACAAGATGGTGCACCAGCACATAATGTCAAAATGGTGCAAGAATGTCTTAGTGTCAATGTTCCTAAATTCTGGTCAAAGGAAATCTGGCCGCCTATTTCACCAGATGCAAATCCTTTAGACTATTATATATGCAGCATTTGTGAGAGAGAAGTGAATAAACAACCTCATTCCAATTAAGAAGATGTTAAATCGAAGATTGGAAACATGATGTCATCCACGGATAAAGTTAATTAAAGCATACTCAAGATTCCAAAGTCAAATCAAGTCTGTTGCTGCAAATGGAGACTATTTGAACAATTTAAAAAATAATGACTATGTTTATGTATTTACATATAAGAATTTATTTGAAAATATATTTTTAAATATCTATATTTAATATACTTTAATTATTTAAAAACACTTATGGTATGTTATTTATTGTACTAACATTTTGCCAATTTATCATATGCACTCTGTATATTTGCATATTAACTTTTACCTTATCAATATAGTAATTAAATTTAACATAGTGTATGAAAATACTGTGCAATATATGTAATTTCAGCCTAAAATTTTAAAATAAAATAGTACCCAATGAAAGTTATGTGCATTTTTTGTAATAATGATTGGAATATAAGTAGTAGTTATTATATAAGTAATATAACTTCTTATGGTTTACAGGAACATCTGTATTATCTGCAGAAGCAGATAATATTATGATTAGATAAAAGGAACCACAAGTCTTACCCCTCAAGCACATTTTCAAGGATTACATCTCATTTTACAATAAACACTGAACTTGTCTATATCAGCAACTAGTGTCATAGCAATCTTCTAAAGTGTCAAATAGAGAGCCATTTGCCACACATTATTTAAATTCTAAAATATTTAATCAATTAAAATTTCAATTTCTTAGTCATACCAGTCACATATCAAGTTCAAAATAACTACCTGTGGTTAGTGACTACCGTAATGGACAGATATCAAATATTTTGAACATTTCTATCATCACCAAAAGGTCTACTGAAAAGTGTTGCTTTAAAGAAGGTTCCTTGTCACTTAACTTACAGCTCTACTTTTCTAATGACAGATGTGTATTTCATGTATTGCAGCTGCTTTAAGTGTGAGTAACCCTTTCCTGAATACTGAATAATTAACTGGGATCAAGGCTAGATAAACAGTAAGAAAAATAGGACAAATTATCATAAAGGCTATAAAGTCAGGATTTTAAATCACTGCCTTTACCTTTTTGAGGTTAAAAGTCCTTCAAAAATCCAATGAAAGCTATATCCTAGTTCCCAAGAAAATCACAAATACCCAAAGATTTGAAATTAATTCTAGTGTATCCACACATTCCCCAAGTTTATGCATGTATTCAAGATTGAGAACTATGATTTAAATAGGTAACATTCCACTGAACATCATTTTCCTTTAGCCGTCATTGTTTGAAAGACTCCTATCAACCAAAACAATTGTTAGTGAGATTTTATGAAATTTTTTCTTCAATAGGAACAAAATTTGAGAAAGAAGATAAGTCAGTGATACTAGATAGAACATTACCTGTATCCTTTCCTTGAGGGCCTTTGGATAAAAGTCATAGCCATTTTTTATTCCAATATGGTATCTACCTGAGGGATTTGTCCAGCTCACAGGAATCTATAGAAACAAAATAAATTATTGACTCACTAAATGCTTCCTGGTTCCAATGATTTACTATTAGAGAAAAAGGTATTTCACTTCTATCCTAATGGCTCAATTTAAATGAGCAGACTCACATATTAGAGCACTATTTCTAATATTCTAAGGTGCCACATATCTCTCTGGCTCCTTTTATCTCAACCTTTCATTTACACAATGTTTCTTAGTTTATAAATTGCATTCAACATATACAAACTCATTAAACCACTAAGATCTTTAATTCTTAAGCATCAATAACACCTGTCCTCTCCCTTCACCATCCTATAGCTCATCAACTAATGGGGAGCGAAAGCAATTTACAAAACTACTTACCGTTAGATTTTTTAATAACTTTACTTAGCTCCAAGATACAACAAAAATAATGTCTAGAAACTAAATAAGAGCTCTTCGAGTTTGTAAGAAAAAAGTTCTATAAAATCACTTTAGTTACATGTAACATTTTATAATAGTTTTTTCAACAATATCAAAGTATTTAAAAATAACTTAAAAGTTTTAAATGAACAGAATGATCTAAACATTCTGCCCAGTTTATAAATGAAGAAAGCAAAGAAACAAAAAGAAGTTAAATTGCTTGCCCAAACAACAGAAAGATGGAAAGGAAAATTAGAATCTGGTTCTATCATGAAAACCAAAAAATTCAGTGTAAATAATATGCAATTTAGAATCATATGGAAACACTTGCATTCAAGATGAAGATGTGGGTAAACATGCCATACCTCCTCAAATCCCTACAGGAAAAATTACAACTATACTACAAAGCAAATATCACCCCAGTCACAAAATTGATACATATGGAAGTTTAACAACCAAGGATTTAAAGAAGCCACATTCATCCAGGCAGGTAGGAGGGGCAGAAATACAAAATGGGTAGTTCCACATCCACATGTGAGATAAAAACTGGGATGGCACCTTGGAAGAGAGGGATACCAGCGTCAGATCAGAACACCAGCCCAGGATTCCAGCAACAGAAAGATAAACCCCATAACTTCTGGCAGTAAAAAACAGAGGCTGTTGGGGCAATGGTAGAAACTATGGGATTCTTAGGGGATTCCTCTTAAGAGGCCCACAACAGACTTAGAACTTTCACTCCCTCTGGTATTCAACACCAGGGCACCAACAGCATGAAGGGAGAAACTGAAGTGATAGCATCAGGGTGAGAGGTGGGCAACAGCTTTTGGGCAAAACTCCAGAGGCCAGGCTGACTTACCAGCAGGAATCATGTGCAGACACAAATATACTGAATGAAATGGATGTCTGGATTGAGATTTCAACTATGTTGGCATTCAAACTAGTGCTTTTCATTCAAAATTTTTATCAACCTTTAGAGAAGAGTTTAACTCACATTGATGCTTCTCTCCCTTTATCCCTTCTTTTCCCCTCTCTAAAAATAAATAAATAAAATCTTTTAAAAAATAGGGTTAATTTGAAAAAAAAAATCATAAAATAAATCATGTTTCTGCTATCTAATTTTAACTAAGTTAGAATAAAGCTAAATTTTTGCTATGAGGCAATTTTGGAAAATATCTTTTTACCTATTTGAGAATTCTTTACAAATGAAGTTACTTTGTCTCTTTAAGAATCAAAATGTTATATTTTGACCACTTTAAGTTGTTATTTTTAAATTGACTTTATCATTACATGGTAACTACAATGTAATGGCTGTCACATGAGAATAGAATCTCTTTAATTACTCACTACTCACTACAGGTCTTTTCCTGGAGTCTCCTAAAGATGCTTAGCAGGGAATTGAATATTATCTTAATTGGCCAAGTCCCATCCTTAGTGTTAATGCTGTATGCAGTAAATCCTGTTAAAGAGGTCTTTTTTGACTCCAGATATCATCCTGTTGGGTGTTAGGGTTTCAATACATGAATTTTGGAATCAAAGATTTAGTCCATAATACATGAAAAGGGTACCAAAATATTAATGTTTGCTGTCTGCCTGTGATAGGCAGATTCTAAGATGGCCTAAGACCTTATATAGTCCTCTCTGCTTAGTCCTCTCTGAAGGCAGAATCTGTGAATAGCACTTCTGTGATTATGTTAGGGTAAGTAATATGGCAAAGGTAAAGGATATTCCAGGTACAATTTTGGTCTCTAATGAGGAGACTGAGTTAATAAAAAGGGACATTAGCCTTGTGTATGTAATGTAATAAAACAAGCTTTTAAAAAGAGACTGAGGTCATCTGAGGTCAGAGAGTCATCTGCTGGCCTTCAATAAACAAGATGTTGGGACAAAAAATATAATTGTGCCATGTGAACGTAGAAGAGGAGACTCAGATGAGACCATAGTCCTCACTAACACTTTATTAGAGTCAGGCAAGAGCCTGATCTGAGAGCCACAAAGAGCCATGGGACTTCTGCTCCATGGAAACAATAAGGTAATAAATGTAGGAACACATGTGATACAATTTTAAGCCATTAAGTTTTTGTTACTTTGTTAGCACAGAGAACTAGCCCATTGTCACAAAAATCTTATCCAGTAGACAATGCCTAAACATGATTCAGACAGACAGTAGAAGACAGAAAAAGTTAAATACAGCTCTTTACATATATAAGCACCATAAACTTTTTTTCCAAACTAATCCTGCTTATTGGTTTAAAAGATGAGTACTGAACCACAAATTCTTGACATCTAACAAACTCATTAGCTGATATCTCATGAACTGCACTGTTTGTTTTCTAATTATTTTTCATGTTAGCTTATTCCAGCCTTTCCACCAAGTACAAGGAATAAGTCAAAGCTAATCACTTAAGTCCTATAATTATTTAAGTCTATAAATTATTAGGTATATTATGTTTAAGTTCCCAGAAAGATCAGAAAAAAAGGAAGGCAAAACTGTCATCCGGTCATTTTTAATACCTTCCTATTATTCAAAGTTAAAATTTTCAGTATTTGACAACCACACAAAAACAAAATTTAACAGAACCATCTAATTCTGACCCTACTATTAAACAACAAAAAATTGACTTCCTCTAAGATGGCCCTTAATGAACCCCACATCCTGATATTCATGCCCTTGTAAAATCCTTCCCCTTAAGTGTGTGCTGGATTTAATGACTCACTTCTAATGAAATAGTAATGAAATTATTACTATGGCAGAAGTAGTAAGATGCCACTTCCAAGATTAACTTATAAATTAAAAAGATATAAAGGCCATGGCCTATATCTTGGGCACACTCTCTTGGATTCCCTCCCATCCCCAAGAGGGAAGATAGCAACCCAGTGGAGAGGTCCTAGTAGCAGGAACTAGAGCCTGAGTGAGTTTGGAAACAGACTTCCCTTCCCCACCAAGTTGAGCCTTCTGATGAAACCGCAGCCCTGGCTAACAACAAGCTCAGAAGAGATCTTGAAGGAGAGGCATTTAACTAACTCACACCCAAATTCCTGATTCAAAAAAACCGAGGTAATAAATGTTTATTGTTTTAAAGCATGAAATTTTAAAGTAATTTGTTATATACCAATAACTACTAATACGCACCATACCATCAAATGTAAGCTAAAAACATTAGATGGTTTCACATGACAACACAAAAAACAATTAAATAAAAAAATAAAAGCTCCAACCTTAAGTATTCTTCCTGAAAGGCCAACAATTTCACCATCCTTTGGCTCTACTACTGTAGCAGTATTCACATCACCACTTCCTGTTGTGTCAACGATATCAACAATTTTTGGTTTTCCATCAGATGTAACCTAAAAATTAAAGAAACTTAAAATGAGTTATAGATTTAACTTTTTATTCTTAAAAGAAAGCAATGCCAATCCCCATGTGTGCACGTGGGTGCATATGTACACACATATAAAACATCCTATAACATCTACACTGCTTTAAGCCAAAAGTCTGACAATCCTAAAAAGAAAATTTAGTCATGGAAAACACTGTAGAATCCTTCAAGTGGTTTCATATATTCAGTTAATGAACATTTACTATAGGCCACATTCTGTTTTAGGTGTTGGGGATGTAGTAATGATCAATACACAAAAATCCCTAACCTCACAGATCTTGTATTATACATAGTCAATAAACAAATAAGTAAAAATATGTATGTCAGATGACGATAATTACTATGGAAAAAAATCAAGCAGGGAAAGGAGACAAGAAGTATAGAGCTTTTGATTTTAACCAGGATGGTCAAGAAAGGTCTCACTGAAGAGGTAACAGTTGAGAAAAGATCTGAAGAACACGAGCTTGGGGCTGGACAAGTACAAAACTTTAGAGGAAAAATGTTTAATAATATTTCATTATTGGATGCTACAATAAGTACTTAAACTTCGCATAAGTCAAAATTTAAACTCTTAATAAACCTTGTTCTCTCCAGGTTTTACCATCTCAGGAAATCAACACACAGCCAATTACTCATGCCAAAAATGTAAAAGTCCTTCTCTGACTCTTTAGTTTACTCCTCACATCAAATCTGTCAGGAAGACCTCTTAATTCTACTTCTAAAATATAGTTCAAATCCATCTTCTTTTTTTATTTTTACTACTAGTACCCTCCACCCCAATCCTTTCTAGCCTTGCCTTCATGATGTAATGCCAATGTCTTCCAGTGTCCATTCCTGGCCTCCACAAATCAATAGCAAAACAAATTGTATTATGTCGGTCCTCCACGTAACACCCCCACTATGCAGTCAGTGAGTGCTCAACTTATAAAACCTTTCCCATATCCTAACCCTGCCACTTCTAGCCACTCATGACTCTAACCACATTGGCATCTTTTCAATTCCTGGAATGTTCCAAACATTTACCTGCTTCACAACTTGTTCACACAGGGTCATTTCACTTGGAATTCTGTCCCTCAGTCTTTTCAAAATTTTTTCAATATTATCTTAGTTTTCTACTAAAATGTCACCCCTCAGAAAGGCCTCCCTGTGACTTCCTTTAAGTGGCTGCTATCTTAAACTTTATTATTTTTTCTTAGTATACTTTGTTTCCTTCACAGAACTTAACTCAATATGTAATTATATAGTTAGGTGACTCCTTCTCCAGTTCCACTATTAGAAGATAAGCTCCATGGAGCCAAGACTATGAGTATTTTATTTGACAAACCTAGCAGTACTTATAGGTACTCAATAAATGTTTAATTACTGGATGACCTGATACTAATTACTGAGCATTAAGACTTATTTTTTTAAGACCTAGTTTCTTGGACAGCCCATAAACTTTCAGCCATGCTGACTGGTACAGGTAACAGTACTACATTTTCATATTGTTTTTGTGAGAAAAATAATTTCTGGGATCTTGTTAAGACTAAGGAATCTATAGCATTAAACATATATGTGCTGACTTACCAGCAGGAATCATGTGCAGACACAAATATACTGAAAAAAGAAGATCCCTTACCCTTAAGAAAGAAATATTTAAAATAATGCCAAGTGTGACTAGAGCACAAGGCCTTGGGGCTCCATTTCCACCTGCAGAATTCATTCATGCTCTTTTAAGGTAAAGCTTAGTGTCCTTTTCTGTGAGTCACCTGTCTCCCTTCCCATTACCAATTGGAGTGTCCTTACAGCTCTTTTGTTAAGTGCATACCTGAAAGGAGGCGAGGAAAAGTCACCAGACAGAGGAAACAAAGGCACACATTTATTTCTTTATAAGGGAAAGCAAAGGGTGGCTGGTGGACTCCAAATCTTACTCCATTCATGTTGCCATCAAACAACCAGGGGCAGATAGGTCTGTTAGGGGCTGCACAGCTGTGATTTTTATGTATGGTAGTTCTTAATCTGGATGCTTACTCTTTGGGGACTGTCTATATAAGTATTTTAATAGCACTAAGAACACAAATCACACCTATCATTCTCAGTCAATGAGTAAACAACTTCAGTGACTTGAGATCAAGTAATCTCAAGAGATCACTAACAAGTCAGACACAGATCCCTCTCATTAGAAACCTCATTATCAGTATATGAGCAGAGAAGAAAGCCTAATTGGATTTAGTGGCTTACCATCTACAGTACTATTGACACAGCTTTACTTACTAGGATCTCTCTCTTTCATTTTTTATATATGTATCTATGTAATCCTTACTTCACCAAGTAGGTAAAAGCAACCACTGCACCAAAGATGGTAAAACAAAAGAGGAAATTAAGTTAGGAAGGAAGGGGGGGGGCTGAATTAAATTAGTAGATATGCCAAAAGGTAATGGGGTTAAGACATAGTTGGGTTTCAAAGTATTAAGCAAGGGCGTACAGGTGATTGTGGATGGCTTGCTGGCAGATTAAACTCAATAAGCAAAGGAAGACATGTGTTGGGGCAAGACCTGAAATATTTGGGTGAAAAAGAGTATGTGACATGTTCCAGGTCAGAGAACTGGGTAAATGTGGACAGAAAAATTGGTGAGATGAGAACTGAGACTAAATGAAGAGGTGGAGCTGGATGGTGAAGGGCCATGTACATGGTTCAAATTTATGGATTTTTATGCAAAGACAATTAGAATTCCAAAACAGCTTTGCTTCATATTAGAGTGAATGGAGCTATTTTTTGTACAGGAATATAATTTTGGCAGTGTGAAGGATGGATCAATGTAAAGCCAACACTGGTAGCAGGGAGACATTTTGGCTATGGCACATTTATTTCCAGGTCCAGTCCAAGTACCATGTTTCATCTGTGAAATCTGTAGTCCAGCTCTCACTGATGTTCTCTGATCTCTGTAACAGAGTCTGCAGAACTACGTAGTTTTTTGACAAAATATTAAGCACCTAGCAGGTACCCAAATATTTGCTGAGAAAATACTTAATCATTCATATAATTATTACTCTTGTCATGTTGTCCACACTCCCAAAAGGTCCACACAACTGTCAAAGAGAACTGGGCCCAAGGGTGTTACCAAAGAATAAGACAGTCTATTGTGTTCCTGAGTTTTCACTTGTACCTCTAGTCCTCTATTCAGACCCCATTTGGCTTTCCAAATGTTCAGTTTGGCCTCTTCCTCCCCTATTTCATTCTTTCCTTCCATTTTACTTCTATCCACTTTCTTATCTTACTGAGATAGGTATATGTACATAGATCTACAAAATAAATTTGCTAAAGATGAAAAAACTTTAAAAAAAATCACTATGCTTGCAAGCCATGTTACTAAATCTCTTTTAGCTAGCCATATTTAGGTCAACCTCTACATAGTTAAAAGTTATTAGAAGTTATGTTTTTATATTACTTCAATATTTTATTGCTTAAACATTTGTTATTACATGAATACTTATCTTTCAGATAGTTGAATAATTTAAGACCCAGCATAAGCACCTTTAAATATCCTTGCTTTAAAAAGTAGTGTTTAATATTCTTCTTGAGTACTTAATAAAGTCACATGTGATAATCTCAATTTTCATAATGACACTGATATGAAAATTACTATTTACAGGGAATAATGTAATAATTTGATAAGCAGACATGGGAAATTCTACAAAAGTATTATTACTAAAACAGTACTCCTCCAAACTCTTCTACACTCCTCCCACTTACCCCTAAAAAAGTAAACATACACCAAAAGGAATGGAAACTATTACTACTTTGTAATAAAGTCTCAATGATGCGAGAGCTGTCATTGTTTTAAGTCTTCAAAGTTTTCAATACAACTGTAGCACCAGAGCTACCAGGAGAGAATTCATCACCTGCTCCTCTTCTGCAGGACCACTATAAGGTATGTTGTATCCCAGAATGCTCCTGAAGAATTAACATGAGGAATCAAAGAGTCTATAGAGTCAGACTGGTTCCCTCTCTTCCCCATGCATTCCATCCTAACTTCCAAAATACTACCTTAATTATTAGAGAGTCCAGAGGTGGAAGAAACATGGGGATTGGGGGAGGTATAGTAAGAGAATTATTAAATTTAAGCATTTAGTGTAGAAAGGAGGATAAGATACATAGATGAAGGACTGAAATGAGAGAGAGAGAGATCAGCACATGGGAGATGATCTTGAGTAAGACCAGTGAAATTTTATTACTGGATTTCAGTAACAGGCTATATTTACTCAAGTCAAACTTTGGATACTTGAAGCAGAACGTTTCAGAGGAACATCCTTTGAAAGTATCTTTCAGTATGGTTCCTTGATCTAATGATTACAAAGATGCCTAAGGCAAAACTAATTTTAAAATTTTAAATTATCTTATATTTGTAGGCTAAAAATTTACATAAGTACCATTTAATAATCTGAAGTTCGCCAAAACCAAAAACTGAAGACATGCATTTCAGTGACCCTGAACAACAACACTGCAGAAGATGGTTTAAAAGTAGAATACATAAACTACCACAGGAAACAATTCCGGAAGTTGACCGAGTTATCTTCACAAAACACGGCTTTCATGTTTAAAGACAATTCTTCCCAAAACTAAATGTCCCTAACTCAGCAATAAAAATGAGCTCTGATAGGTTATTTACCCCTCTCCCAAAACATATAATAAAAATCGTGATATCCTCATTTGAAAATAGGCACTGGCCGGGGCCCGGGGCACGAGGGATCTACCAAGGAAGGCAGCGTGATGGAAGCAGCCCGAGGACCGGGCCTGACAGCTTCTGGGCAGGAACGGACGCCCTGGGTGAAACGTGGACCCGAGCACCTGACCAGCCAAGCTAGGAACGCCGCTTTTGTCTGGGCTGGGATCACCGACCAGCAGCGGCACCCAGGCTGAGGGCCACACGGCCGTGGCACCCCACCCGGCTTCCGCGCACGTTCTGCCCTCTGCTTTCCTCCAGTACCCGGCGCCCGCTTTGCCTCATAGCAGGCTTTGGCCTCTGGGCTCCGAAGCTGGTACCCTTCATGTCCAGGCCCACCCGCTGCCCGCACCCGAGCCCTCCGTGGCTACCGCACCTGCATGCCCGGTGCCCCCGGGTCAACCCCAGTGTCCAGGACAGCGATAAGCACCCCTCGCCCGTCATACTCCGGGTAGCGACAGAGGAAGGAGGCGGCCCCGGTCTCTTTCTTGGGCAGGAGGCCGTGGAAGGGGAAGGGCTCCTCAGTGGCGGCGGTGGCCATGAACACAGGCTGGAGGACGAAGAAGAGGCAAACTGCCAGGTTGCGCGAGGACTAGCGGAGCGAGGGCACCCGGGCTACCACGGGCCTGGAGGGGGGGGGGAGGCGGGACCGACTGGCCGCCAATCCGGGCCTGCCAGGGAAAGGTGGCCAATCAGGCTCTGTACGTAAGGTAACGGCGCTGCTCTCTGTAGCAGTTTGGAATATATTTAGGTCGGATGGCAGTGATGGAGGCGGAGTCGGAGACATTGCTGGAGGATTCCGTTTTGGAACCTGGGCCCTTAAAGTGGATAGCACTTGGAATTTTTAGGACCGGCCCCCAAGCAACGGGTTCTTGAGTCCCAGGCCAAAGCACTCCCCTAAGAACTGTGGGAAGAGATGGGCCAACATCCTGGAGTAGTAGAACGCTCCTCTCGACACCCCCCCCCCCCCCCCCACTGGCAGAGGGTGGTTTCTGAACTAAAGGTTGTAGACAAAACTTTCATGTCAACTGCTGAAGAAGCGGAAGCCTACCCGAAGAAAGGGAGTGTACGTTAATCCAGTAGTAGCCTTAGGGTATCAGCAGAATGCCGGAGATAAATTTTAAAGAGTTCTTTGGTTCAGTAGTAGGTATTCCCCTGTCTTCCACGTAGCCCTAGGGTCAGGGCAAGGAAGGAATAGTGTGAGGCACGTGTTATCTTCAGGCAACAGGAAGTGGGTTGTTGGCCTTTCAGTCCTGGTAGCCAGTCACTTATGAAACTGAAGTAGGGCCCTGGCTGCTATAACTCAGTGGATTGCCTGCCATCCATGTTTCTCTTCCTGTCTTCCTCCTTTTCCCCACTCTCTAAAATATATGTAAATAAAATGTGAGAAAGAAAAAAACTGAAGTGGGTCCAATTCCTCCTATCCTCCTTGTGCACCTTTGGCTTTCGGGATTTCTGAAAAACTTTTTTTTTTCCCTTTAAATTGCAATTCTTGGTTGCTTCTTAAGCTTCCCCACTCAATTACTGAGCAATAGTTTGCAGCTTTTCAGGTTTACAGTGGCAGCTAGCCCTTTATGGCTACAGTGCACTAGTAGCCCTTTAATGCTCTCTATGTATTCATGCCAGGATAGTGTGTGTGTGTGTGTGTGTGTGTGTGTGTGTGTGTGCATGCATGCGTGCCACAACCTGGTGAGGCTTATGGATTTCTTCACATAGCAATGTTTTTAAACACATAAAATATATGATAAAAGAAATTGAAATGAAATAAAAAATACTAAAACCATCTTTGTTAAATAGCAATAGTTTTATATGTGTATGTGTATATATATATTTTTATGTGTGCTTTAAATACCAGAAGCCAGAGCCAAATCTAATAAACTTGCTTATTTAAAAATAGTGGAAAATAGCCAAGGCTGGTGGCTCAGTGGAAAGGTGTAGGCCTGCAAACCTGAAGGTCACTGGTTTGATTCCCAGCCAGGGCATATAACCAGGTTGCAAGCCAAGTCTCCAGCCAGGTCTAAATAAAATCTTTAAAAAATAGTTAAAAGCATAACTATATTTTGAGACATCTGTAACAACCTTGCCCTAAGAAACTGATTTTTATTTGTAACAGACTAACAAATACTAATAGCTAATACTACTCTGGTTATAGCCTACATTACTAATTGGAGGAAACTAAATAAGAGGTTAGTGAAAATAAAAGTTATTTTTAAAGATTTTATTATTTTTAGAGAGAGGGGAAAGGAGAGAGGCAGAGAGGGAGAGAGACATCAATGTATGGTTGTCTTTCACCTGTCTCCAGCTAAGAACCTGGCTGGAGACCTGGCTTGCAACTTGGTTATGTGCCCTGGCTGGGAATCAAACCAGCGACCTTTGGGTTCACAGGCTGGCACCTTATCCACTGATGCCACCAGCCAAAACAAAAATTATTTTTTTCATACACAAGTTTTTGAGCCCCTTGGATTCTATCATCCATCCTAAGTGTAAAGAGAAGCCCTATCTATGCCTGTTTCCAATACACAGGATGTAGGAGATCCTCAACGAAGCCTCAAAACACTGCAATGGCTGTGTAGTCATTTTAATTGATTACTTGACCATTTATCCATTCTGTAAGTCTTAGGAAAGCACATTCTTTTTATTTTTTTTAATTTAATTGTACTGTTATTGTATTATATTCATCCCACTCTACCACCTTCTACTCCCCCGCCCTCCCATCAAAGTCAATTCCACTTGTCCATATCCATGTGTCATCCATGCTAGTTCCTTGACTAAACTGCTCCCCTTCTTTGCATCCTTCTCCTCCCTCCCTCTTCTCCCTCCCCTCTGCACACTGAAGGTCTGTTCCTTGTATTCATGTCTCTGTTTCTGTTTTGCTTGTTTGTTTGTTTTGCTCATTAGTGTCCTCTAATGGGTGAGATCGTACTGTATCTGTCTTTCACTGACTGGCTTATTATTTATTATTAAGCATAATATTCTCCAGTTCCATCCATGTTGTTAAAAAAGGTAGGAGCTTCTTTCTTTCTCCTATGTATGTAGTATTCCATTGTGTAAATGTACCAAAGGTTTTTGATACATTCATCCACTGCTGGGCACTTAGGCTGTTTCCAGCACTTGACTATTATAAATAGCACTGCTATGAACATAGGGGTGCATAGGTTCTTCTGAATTGGTACTAAAGGGTTCTTCAGGTATAATCCTAGTAGTGGAATCACTGAATCAAAAGGCAGTTCCATATTTAGTTTTTTGGGGAAATTCCATACCGTTTTCCATAGTGACTGCACCAGCCTGCATTCCCACCAACAGTGCCCCAGGGTTCCCTTTTCCCCATATCCTCGCCAACACTTGTTTGTTGATTTGTTGATGGTTGCCATTCTGATAGGTGTGAGGTGGTATCTTATTGTGGTTTAACTTTGCATCTCTCTGATGGCTAGTGATGCTGAGCATTCTTTCATATGCCCATGGGCCCTCTGTATGTTTTCCTTAGAGAAGTGTCTGTTTGAGTCCTTTGCTCATTTGTTAATTAGGTTGTCTCCCTGGTGTTGAGTCATATTAGTTCTTTATATATTTTGGAGATGAAACCCTCTCTGATGTTTCATTGGCAAATATGTTTTCCCATGCAGCAGGTTCCCTTTGAATTTTGCTGGTGTTTTCTTTAGCTGAACACAAATTTTTCAATTTAGTAAAGTCCCATTTCTTTATTTGTTCCCTTATTTCCTTTGCCCTTGGAGAAGTATAACTGAATATATTTCTGCATAGGATATCTAAAATTTTACTTCCTATCTTTTCCTCTAGGACTTTTAGGGTGTCACAGCTTATGTTTAAGTCCTTTATCCATCTTGAGTTCATTCTGCTGTTTGGTGTAAGTGGGTGGTCTAGTTTTATTTTTTTGTATGTTGCTGTCCAGTGCTCCCAACACCACTTGTTGAAGAGACTATTTTTACTCCAATTTATGTCCCACCTCCCTTTGTCAAATATTAATTGACCATAGAGTCCTGGGTTTATTTCTGGGCTCTCTATTCTGTTCCTTTGATCTATATGTCTATTTTAATGCCAGTACCAGACTGTTTTGATGACAGTAGTCTTGTATATAGTTTGATGTCTGGTATTGTGATTCCTCCTACCTTGTTCTTCTTTCTCAAGATTGCAGTGGCTATTTGTGGTCTTTTTTGGCTCCATATAAATTTTTGAAGTATTTTTTCTATATCTGTGAACTAGGTCAATTGGTATTTTAATTGGGATTGCATTGAATCTATAGATTGCTTTGGGTAGTATAGACATTTTATTGATGTTAATTCTTTCCATCCGTGAATATGGTATATGCTTCCATTTATTTGTATCTTCCTCAATTTCTTTCTTCAGTGTTCTGTAGTTTTCTGAGTACAGGTCTCTTACCTTCTTGATTAAGTTTATTCCTAAATACTTCTTTTTGTTGTTGTTGTTGTTGCTATGGTAAATGGGATTTGTTTTGTAGCTTCTATCTCCGAAGTTTCATTATTGGTATACAAAAATGCTTTTGATTTCTCAGTATTGACTTTATATCCAGCTATTTTGCTGAATTTGCTTATTCGGTCAAGTAGGTTTTTGGTGTGGTGTCTTTCAAGTTTTGTATGTATACTGTCATGGTCATCTGCAAATAATGACAGTTTGACTTCCTCTTTTCCAATATGGATAACTTTGATTCCTGTTTCTTGTCTGATAGCTATAGCTAGAACTTCCAAAATGATGTTGAACAGAACTGGAGAGAGTGGATATCTTTGTCTTGTTCCTGATCTTAAGGGGAAGGCTTTTAGTTTTTGCCTGTTGAGTATGATGTTGGCTTCAGGTTTCTCATATATGGCCTTTATTATGTTGAGGTATGCCCCCTCTATTCCCATTTTGCTGAGGGTTTTTTTTTTTTATCATAAATAGTTTCTGTACTTTATCAAATGCTTTTTCAGCATCTATCGATATGATCGTATGGTTTTTATCTTTCAATTTGTTGATGCGGTGTATTACATTTATTGATTTATGAATGTTGTACCATCCTTGCATCCCTGGGATGAATCCCACTTGATTATATGGTATGTGATCTTTTTAATGTCCTGTTGGATCTGGTTGGCCAGTCTTTTGTTGAGAATCTTAGCATTCATGTTCATCAGCAATATTCACCTGTAGTTTTCTTTCTTAGTTGTGTTTTAACCTGGATTTTGGATTAGAAGCATGTTCTCTTTAATTGAGAGGAAAAAGCAAGTAACATTAGTTAATGCTTTCCTTTCTACTTCCAACTGCTTGTGCTACCTCTAGAAAAGAACTTCAAACAGGAAGGAAAAGAAACTCAAAAAACTCTTAGAAAATATTCAAAGAGATCTTATAGTGATAAAATAGAATACCTCCCAGTTTAAAATCAACTATAGTCTAATTGTCCAATCACTTCATTTTACAGATGAGGAAAAAAGGCTAGGCAGGTTAATTGACTGTAATGGGTTACAAAGCAAGTTAATGAAAAAGCTGTATTTCTGTTCTCACAGTCTGGCCCCAATATTTTTCACCATAACACTTGTGTTCCCCTGCCAGAGCATTATCCAATGAATGGATGAAGAACTGTTCATTATTAGACCAAAATGGCAGACTTTTTTTCATTAGACTCCTGTAAGTGTTGTTCCTTTTTTTTTTAATTTTATTGTTGTTGTATTATATCCATCCTCTTTTTGCTCTCCTTTGTCCCCCTCCCCACCCACCCATTGTTCCTTTTTTAATTTTCTTTATGGATCCCATAAAAATGTTTTAGAAAAAATTCTGGATTGAATCCATAAAAGAAGTGATAGGCATGAATGTATAGTAGCTGAGTAGGGCTGTTGAGGACTGAACGTTGTGGACATCAGTCATTCACTGGGTTGCCAGGAATTAAGCTGAATCAGTTGTGCACAACACACATGTTTTACATAACCCCTGAAATAACTTTATATACTCAGCCCTAAATTCTTTGTCATCAAGCCCTAGGATTCTCCACATTATGCATTTACATCTCTCCTTTGATTTAATGACACACTTAGCTAAATGCTAGGTCAGTGTGCAGACTGACAAATGGCTTGACAGTTCATTGCATGTTGGAAGGAAACAAGAAGATACTTGGAATAAACAATGAAGACAAATAAATAAAACAAGGGCTTAGGAATGAAGAGGAGGAAAGCGGGGGCAGTACATAACAAGGTCAGTCACCCTATCTGTGGTAAAGTAATAGGCTGAAACCTCCCACACAGCATTGTCAAAACAGGAAGTGACTAGTCAGGTGTCCTTCATGTCCACTTTAAGGACATCAGCTTTCCTGTTACTTGCCAGGTTTGAGGCTGCAACCAAAGCAGAGTTATGGGGAGGTAAAAATTTCCCATGAATCACCTTTTTAATTATTGCTGTACCATATCATTTAGGGAATATTTAAAAATAAAGTTTCCAAACCATGTAGCGATTGTGAAAGTATCTAGATCCAGCAGCTGGACTATGAAATCCTACTCCGAATTTGCAACAAGGCCACTCCTCCCATGGGTGGCTCCCAGGCAATGATTGAATGAAGTTGGAACAAGAGAGCAGGTATGTTCCTAGGAGATGGGGAACTTCTTTGAAAGTAAATTTAGATTGGAGGACTCCCCGTTGGCTTTGCTAAGCTTTTTGTAGATCCCACATTTTAGTCTAGAATACTTCCACCTAACTTTTCTTTGCTTCTGTCTTCTTAACTCAAGGTCAAACTTACATAGTGGCCTAAAGGTTCTCCCAGCCTTTTGTGGACCCTTGATTATGTTTTTTTTTTTTGCACTGACAGTTCCCCCAATAAAATCCTTCCTTATTTAAGCTGTTCTTAACATATGCTTCTTAAAGGACCAAGACTAAAATAGCTCACACCAAAGAAACTGAGGTTTGGGTACATATAGCTTCACCACTGCTGCCCCTTGAAGGCAGACTCATTACTGTTTCTACTATTTTTCCAGCCAAGAGCCAGATGTACAACCATATTTAGCAAAATGTAAGTCACATGCCTGTGCCTAGCTGTGAAGTGGGCTGGAGGATTAAGTTCTGACTTCTTGAATGGGCAAGTGGGACTGATATAATGTGAGAAATTCTATAAACATAGGAAGGCTTTTCAAAAGATGCCTATTTAAAAGATTTGTTCATTATGACAAATTATATACATACATGTCTACAGACACATACACACATATATGTAATTACTTAGGTATAATATATTATTTATTTGTATGAGATACATTACATGTTTTACCTAGGAATATATGTCTATATAGTATACATAATATATATGTGTATGTGTGTGTGTGTGTGTGTGTATATATATATATATATGTGTGTGTGTGTATATATATATAATAAGTACACAAGGTCTGTCCAGAAGGTACCCAGCCATGTAATATGCAAAATAGAGATATTTATTGAAGATACAAGAAAAATTGTACATAAAACAATAACACCTCCGTCCCTTTCAAAGTAGGCACCTTGGGACCTCACATAGTTCTCCTAATCGCCATCAACTGCCTTGTATTTTTCTGAATCTCATCAAGGGTCTGAAATCTCTTCTCTTTCAAAGGTGATTTTAGTTTTAGAAAAAGCCACAAGTTGCAGGGTACCAAATCTGGGTTGTAGGGAGGCTGAATCACCTGGGTGATTTGATATTTTGCCAAAAACTGCATGAGATGTGATGCATAAGTGGGATTGTTGTTATGATGAAGCTACCATTCACCAGTTACTCATAGCTGTGGCTTTCAGAATCATCTGAATAGTTTGTGAGGAGGAAGGTTTAAGCTTAACACAAAATTGGACTCAGATTTGTTGTTCTACTCACTCAATTATTTGGTTGCCACAGTCACACAATACACATGACCAATCAATGGCATCTACCGCCTCCGCAAACTAGTACAGGGAAATCATCATTTTTCATACATACTTGTTCCAGTCTATTCTCCTTGGCTGCAGGGTTACATGGATGTTCACAAACTATCTTCATTATGTTAACAATGGCTGGACTTTTTCTGGACAGACCTTGGATAACCTTTATCCTGTTTTTAAGCAATAATAAACATACTGCACTGTTCTGCACCTTGTTTTCTTTTAAGATTTTATTATTTTTTAGAGAGAAGGGAAGGGAGGGAGGCAGAGAGGGAGAGAGACATTAATGTACGGTTACCTTTTACCTGCCTCCAGCTACAGACCTGGCTGGAGGCCTGGCTTGCAACCTGGTTATGTGCCCTGGCTGGGAATCAAACCAACAACCTTTGAGTTCTCAGGCTGGAGCCTTAATCACTGTGCTACCAGCCAGGGCTTGCACCTTGTTTTTTGTTTTATGTTTTTATTCTTTTTTAATTTTTAAAATTTTTTAAACAATAGTTACTGATTAGTATTAATACATAGAATTCTTTCTTTTTAATTCTTGAATACCATTTATTTGTTTGGGTATGTCATCATTTACCTAACAATGTGGGTTTGTTTTAAAATCTCTTCTTGTGTGAAGTTAGAAATGGGTACTTCTTTGCAAGTATAGTTGTTTTCATAAACATTGTTGACTATAAATTACTTCATTTACTTTAGTTCTGACAAAGTCAGCTTTTCATATATAGTTTATATCCACCTCACTTCCTTCTTTGGAGGAATTCAGCTCTCAGTCTATCATATGTAGACAGGAAGGATTTAACACACATATGCTACTTATTTTCCTTTGTCCCAATTCTTGACATAGATTTGTTAGCAAGAACATACTCCCACTAGCCCTGGCTGGTGGTACAGTGGATAAGGTGCTGGCCTGCAAACCCAAAGGTTGCTGGTTCGATTCCCAGCCAAAGCACACATAACCAGGTTACAAGCTAGGTCTCCAGCCAGGTCCTTAGCTGGAGGCAGGTGAAAGGCAACCATACATTGATGTCTCTCTCTCCCTCTCTGCCTCTCTCCCTTCCCCTCTCTCTGAAAATAATAAATAAAATTAAAAAAAAAAATCCAAACAAACATACTCCCACTGAATTTTAGGAGAGCAATCACACATATGTTTAAAGCCATTAATTAAATTGCGTAATGCAGGAATTGTTCAAGGGGTAGTCCCTATTTGCTATTACTTCACTGCCATAGTCATGGGTCTCTGGACGGGTATAGTCCTGGATCAGCCTGACTGTTGTTATCTGCAACATCGGCATGGGATTTCATAAGTCTCATGCATCTGCCCATACTTGAAGTGCCAGAAAAACATGTTAGGTTTAGGATTCCAATTAATGGCTAATCCTAATGATGATCCTGAGTATCTTGACTTGAACAAAGAAGGAGAGAATATGCTAATAAAGCACTTAGAAGTTAAGTAACCTTCTAGGACTAGTTCTGCCACTAATTAGCATCATGACCTTTAACAAGACCTCAGTGTCCATAGTTACATATCTGAGAATTTTATCAGAGTTAAGTGGGAAAAAGTATATTCCATGTTGGCAATAAATAATTGGTATTGTTATAATGTGTCTGTTAGGTACTAGAAGTTCAATGCACTAAAGTTAGTCATATCATTTAGGTAGTGGGCTACCTAAATCTAGGTCTTAAAGTAAGAAAGTCAATTTAAATTTTATTTTAGTTTGCAAGAAATTATTTTTAAAAATCAATTTAGAAATATTGTAGTAAGACCTTATTAGCCTGTTTCCTTAAGGTAAGTAGCTGCAACAATTTACCCTATAATTTGTCAAACATAATAAGGACAGAAGTTTTTAAAATATTTCTAGAACTTAATTTTTAAAAATAAAATACATCTTCAATCTCATGGAACTATTCTTTTTTCCTTTAACGAAAGAATGACAAATGAAGGATAGGTTATAAACCTCATTTCTCTGTGTGTCCGTGTGTCCACATATACTGGGGTGTAGCATTTGGGATGACAAACTAAATTCTCTGAAGTCTTCTGAAACTGACTTTAAGTATTTGGTTAGAACAAACCAATTTCCATACATTCAGAAAGCCTTTTTGGGGTGTTCTGAGGTGGGTTCAGGAATGTAGATGGCATCAAAGAAAACGAAAAGACTTCATTAAAATAAAGTCTTTGTTTATTATTTAACTGAGCATTTGAATATATATTTGTCAATTTAAAACAATTTAACAATAATTTCATTATGTGTGTAATACACACACACTCAAATTGAGACTCAAAAAGCTGTTATCACTTGAACACTGAAGAAAACAGTGTCTTCAAACAGTGTCTCCATACTAGCCTAGTGATCTGAATCACCCAATGCTCTAGTTAAAAATATAGATTACCTGGGGCTCCACTTCTGAACTACTGAATCAGAATCTTTAGGGGAGGTTCATGAGCACCTGTATTTTTAACAAAGATCCAGGTGATTCATCTCATTAGGGTGTTTCTGAAACTGCTCAACGGAACTGATTTACTGTACCCTGTTTCTGGGGAAAATGGAGTCAGTCAGGTTGCTCACTCTGGGTATCAATGAAGGAATGATTCTGCAAAAAGTTGGTGTGAGCTGCACATGTGCAGCAGCCTTGTTAAGCAACAAGTCACATCATGCAGCTGGCTTTGTTTTGACACAGTATATAAGTGGTAGGAGCTTTTGGCTTGCATGGATCGCCCTAACTGGAGTAATAAAAGCATATCAGATATCCCAACAGTTCTGAGTATTTTCTTCCATATGCCCAAATTCTGAGTGGACCTGCTGGGTCTTGAACCTTTGCAGAACATCATTCTAAGATAGCTCTGCAATGCAGAGAATTGTTATGGAAAGGTTTCTTTAAGATGTTTTTATTCCACTGGGTTTATTATCAGTTACTAATGTATTGCCTCTCAGGGTCAAATCTACTTTTCTTTCTTTCTTTTTCTTTTTTTTTTAAATTTTATTGTTGTTGTATTACATCCATCCCCTTTTTGCTCCCCTCTGTCCCCCTCCCC
>PVIW01012436.1:0-32163 GCA_004026585.1 Noctilio leporinus
CTTGCCTAAGCTCCAGTGTCTCCTTTGGTACAAGCGAGCAATAGGAATTACCTTGATCGTTGTCACAATGCAGTGAAAATAAGAAATGCAATATTGTACATGGCCAGCATGGCTAAAAAGAACTTTTTAAAAATGACACATTTGGAATTTATTTAAAAATAACTGATAAAACTAGTTGTAATACATTATCATGGAAGGTGAGTGGTAGATACGTAGAAGACCCCTATACTTTTTTCTGTTTTTGTGTATGTTTGAAAGTTTCCATAATAAAAGTGAAAAATAATTAAGTTCTTGTATCAAAATACACAACAAAGAGGCCCATAGTGTTGTTGGGACAACTCATAAACATTGTAAGCAAAATAGCTTTGGCTGCCTTCAAGGATTACTGTAATGTAATGAGAAAAATGCAGATGGGTGAATTCTGAAAACTTCCGCATGTCCACTGGGAGCTACAATTTCCACATCATTCCCAAGAGAAGTTAAAAGGCAAACATTTTCAAAGGAAGGCCTTAAACTTGCAAGGAATCACTTGTAACTTTAAGAATTGACTCCAGCCTGCCTGATAGCACAGTGGATAAAGCACTGGCCTTCGAACCTAAAGGTCGCTGGTTCGATTCCCAGTCAGGGCACATCACCAGGTTGCAAACCAGGTCTCCAGCCAGGTCCATAGCTGGAGGCAGGTGAAAGGCAATCATACATGGATGTCTCTCTTCCTCTCTGCCTCTCTCCCTTTCTCTCTCTCTGGAAATAATAAATAAAATCTTTTTAAAAAAAAGAAAAGAATTAATTTAGAATTTTCTGCATTCTCAGAACTCATAAAGTCTCAATGTTTTGCACCAGTCCCTTTTCCAGATACCTTTGTATGAGGTCATGATTCACGCAGTCAGCAAATGGTGAGTACCCATTAAGTACCAGGCCCCATGGGTATAAGGGATATTCTAGAGAGGGTTGCAGATGTGGTATCAGGCCATTACAGCAAAATGGGCTAAGATTCTAATCATATGTGTTTCTATAAACATTTATTTTAAAGAATAGGTTAAAGAGAGTTATCATGAGACAGATTACATGTCATAATGCAAAGAATTTATTTCATGTGTCTTATGGTCTCCATTCTCAATTCTGAACACCTAAAATGCTCTCTCTTTAAAACTCTAGCTCAGATGATAATATAGTTTATACTAACCAGATAAAGAGATAGTAGAATTGGCAGAGGAGCTATGACTACACCTAATTTTTTAAAAATTATTTAAAAAAATTTTATTTATTATTTCCAGAGTGAGAGGGAGAGAGGCAGAGAGGGAAGGAGACATCTGTGTATGGTTGCCTTTCACCTGCCTCCAGCCACCGACCTGGCTGAAGACCTGGCTTGCAACCTGACTTGGGCATCGAACCAACAACCCCTAATGTTTTGAGAAGTGAAGAATACTTCATATTTCAACGCTCAAAACCTCTTGTATGAAATAAAAATCCAAGGGCTTCTTCCTTCCCCCACCTAAAGTCACTTATTTTTATCCTAAAAAAACCTGTTGGGAATGGCCATGAGATGCATTATCCTGTATGGTGGAAACCCCACCCCCTAGATAATGTCCTCATGCCCCTAAATGATTTGTTAAACCTGACTATCCAGTGGTGTATCTACTGGTAGGTTTCCCTAAAGATTTCCCCAGCAAACCCAGTATCTTCAGTTAAGCATATGTACCTTTAGAACAAGCTCACTCTACAGTCATGATTTTTCAGTTATAGTGCTTATAACACCATTTGGTCACCATGATGCTACCAGGTAGAAGTACCTCTTTTTTTTCTGTCTCAAACCAACTCAAAAAAAGAGACACCCAGATACCGCAATCTTTCATGCTTAAGGCAAATGTATTCAGTCCCTTTCCATGCGGCACAGAAGGTATCCGAGGGCTTGCTCTGCCTTCTCCAAATCTTTGGGGACCACCGCTGAGGATCCGCTCACGCGCCACGGTGAGTGGTCTCCCAGCTGGTCCTAGTAAGTATCTTAAGCAGGAGAAGGACCGTTCTTGCTGACCTACAGATTGGTCAGATGGGCAGCGGTCTGGGAGGCGAGTTCAGGTCTCTTCCATTGTGGTCACGGGACTCCCAGCAGGGTCGCACTAGCCGGTGCCCACAGAGGCCGATAGAAGCCCTGGGCGTATGCACAGCAGGGAGGAAGGCACAGGGAGGAGGAGGAGGAAGAGGAGACTGACTCCTGGGACGGAGGGAAAAGGCCGCTAGCTGGAAAAGCGGAGCCCTGCGTCGCCCTCCTCAGGATGCCACGCCCAGCAGAAATCCTCCCAGGAAGCCGCCGGTCACGAGGACGTTCTTCTTCACGAAGGTCACCATCTCCTCGGCCTTGTTCCTCACCTCCGCGGGCAAGTGGCTGCTCCTCCGGATCCTCAGCTGCTCCCTGGCCTTCTTCACGTCCTTCTCCACCTGCTGCCAGTCCACCTTGATGTACCCGGTGTGGTTCGCCAGCTGCAGGAGGAAGAACCCGCCCCCGACCGCGGTGGCCGCCAGCTTCCCCACCTTCTGGCAGATGAAGCCGGTGCACCAGCCGGTGACCCCTCCGACCAGCAGCTGGGTGGCCACGCTGTGCCTCTCGGCCGACGGCCCCGCCTCCGGGCCGAACAGCTTGCGCCACCACGGCTGCTTCTTCGCCATCTCGGCGAGGTCCAGCGCTTCCAGGTGGCCCTCGCTGGACGCGGCCATGTCGGCGGCCTCCGCGGCGCCGTGGGACGCGGGGTGGCGGGCGGCTTTCACCGCGGCCGGGCCCCCGGCGCGCGGGGCAGGTGTTTCCATCCCCGGGGCGCGCGGAAGAGGGGCCGGGCTCGCGGGGCTCCCTCCTCACCCCCGCGCGCGCGCGCGCGTGCGTCACAAGGCTGCGGGCGGAGCCCAGGAATCACATTTTGTGACGCATCTGTGGCGTCTGTCTGCGTCCTTACTTCGCGCCTGTCTGGTGGCGGCTAACAGAGCGATTGGGGGAAAAGGCCAAGTTTTTGGTGGTTAGGAGGCACTGAGCTCACATTTATAGTCCTCCGTCGCCTGCGTACGTGAATCCCAATGTTCGAGACATGATTTTCTCTTCCTCCCGCCTTATGTTTTGGTGGTGTCGTTCCTTTAGACGTTGGAAGCCCATCATTTATCCAGACAGCACATTTTGGAAGTAGAAGGGGCATGGTCTATACAAAAGTCAAGCACGCAGTGTAGTTTCTCCTGTTCGAGGTCTGTCCCGAAAGTATCGGCCTCGCAGGGCGTTGCAATCATATTGACGTTGGCTCGATACTTTCTGGACAGATCTTTGTAGGGAGACAGAAAGTGTAGGTTTCTTGCCAACGTAGTACCTGCCACGTCAGGAGTTTAGGTTCAAGGAATTATACTCAGGAGGTGGAGGAGCAAGAGACACACGGGATAAGGAGATGCTGTGGATGCAGTGCTGGCTCTATGCACGTGTGTGGGTGTATGTGCCTGTGAGGGCTTCCCGGAGGCTGTGACCCCACCCTGAAGGATGGAGGGTGTCATGGATCGCAGAGGGCAAGAGAGGGGCCTTCCAGCCCGGGAATGGATTGGCAAAGACACAGAGGCGCTGGGCTGAGAAATGCCGAAGACCCCACGACAGGTTTTGAGCAATTCCTGACTTGTGATGCGGTGTGAGCTTTCCACTTAGCTTAGACTGTAAGCCGAACACTATCAGCCTAAGTTCAGGGTTGAAATTTTACTTTTCATGAGTAAAAGTTACTTTTCCGCTATTTAATTTGTTTTCTGTTTATTCAAGGAATAGCCTTTCTTAGAGATACACGAACCTGAAAGGCACTGAAGGAGTATGTGTGTGTTTGTTCATTTATTCCTGCGACAATGTGGCTTTTCTCTTACAATATATATATATTTTTTACATTAAATGAGCACATGATAGCTAGGTTTGTTTTTGTGACGGTATGATAACATCATAATTAAGTATTGTCCCAAATGATTATTCACCTGAAATGGGGAGTGTCTCCTACAATTTAGTCAGCAGAGAAGAAGGCAAGGTCCACTGGTCCACTGTGAAGTAGTTGAGCTCTCAAGAATTGACCAGGTGCATGCAGCTTAGAAGGTTGAGGTGGAGCCCCTGTGACCCCAACAGTTAGGTGGGTGTTTTCCATGTCTATAAATACAATAGAGGCACAATAGTGTAACTGAGATTCAAAACAGTACACGAGGATTTTTAAAAATCACCATTACTATGGTCCAAAGAGGACAATTATAAAAGCTTTATTTCTAATTTCTTAGCAAAGTTGTTTCTCTGGGTTAATTTTACTCCTGGAAGTTCCTGAGAGTAATGCATTGCCTTCCTTTGCATAAGCATTGTCTTTAAAATTTAAGTCAAAATATGAAGAATATGGAAAACACTTGCGAGTCACTTGGGTTTGCATTCAATATACAATAGTTAGAATTTCCCATCCAAGTTGCATTTTTCCCCTCATGCTTTGTGGCATGCATGGCTGATTTTCTTTTCCCCAGTACAATCACATAATTTTGTTTTGAAATGTGCTTTTCATTATAACTTAATACAGCCACATCCACGTGGCAGAGGTTTGGACTTTGATGACCACAGCAGAATTTTGCAAGAGCAAATGATGAAAGCATCTAAGTGTGCCTCTGTGGCCAGGGGGTTAAAGACCCAGCAAAGGGTAGGTCTGCCAGCTGAAACAATGAGGTCCAAACAGCACCAGGTGAGTGCTGACCTAGAACCGGAGCAAACACTTCAGTTGCGTTGGGCACAAACCTCAAGTAAGGAAACAACCCGCATCACACAGTGCCGCTTGTGTAAACACACAAAACGCACCGTCTTCCACATGCAGGTAAAGGGGACTTGCAGGACAAGCCCAGCAAATGAACGAAAGTTGCCTTTTTTATTAAAAAAAAAAAATTATTATTTTTTAGAGAAAGGGGAAGGCAGAGAGGCAAAGAGGGAGAGAGACATCAATGTATGGTTGCCTTTCACCTGCCTCCAGCTATGGTCCTAGCTGGAGACCTGATTTGCAACCTGGTTATGTGCTCTGGCTGGGAATCGAACCAGGGACCTTTGGGTTCCCAGGCCGGCACCTTATCCACTATGCCACCAGACAGGGCAAAAGTTGCCTTTAGGATGTGTGTTTATGTGCCTGTTTGGCAAAAGGTAGGAACGGGTTTAGGGATGGTAATCGAAAGAGATTTATCTGTATCTGTTATGTTTAAACTTATGATGTTGTGTATTAGTTGCATGATTAATAATTGGTCAGAGGAGAGGGGTTCTGCAAGGCTCATAATTTCACTCCAGCCATTCAAAACCACTGAACATTTAATCTGCTACCTCAATCTTTTTCCAATTAAAAAAAAATATATGGTTACAGAGTATATAAAATGTCCTTATTTTTTTCTTTCAATGTTTAGGATATTGTTATATAGTTTCCATAGTTGGAAATGTGACATAATTTACACTAAACTCACTCTACTGTGAGCATTTAGCTTGTTTCTTATAATTTAATATTAAGGACGAACATCTTGCATGTAATTTGATCCTGTATTTCGGAGAAGCTCCTTAGGATAGAGTTTTCTGAACATTATTAGGTCAGAAGCTATGCACAAATTTTTGTTGGTTTTTAAATTTTATCGTTTATGAGATATGTTACTTGTGCTAAGAGTCCAGAACCTACGCAAACATGTTCAGTTGTGGCTTATTTCAGGTCCCGAGGCGGATTCAGTTGACTTTGTTGGTTTTTGTTGCTTTGGCCGGAAGGGCTGGGCACCTGGCCACATTCCAGGGGCATGGGGGGACCTCGGATCCGAGAGGGGTCGGCCTTCCCCACTCGCTCATGGAGCAGCCCTTCTGCAGGCGGCCCTGGGCAGCCCAGGTGGCACTGGACTAGACAGTGTGCAGTCCTGTTGGCAGCAGCTCCATGCCCACGGGCACCCTGGGCCATCAGAAAGCTCAGCCCTGGAGCTGCACTTCGGCCAGGGCTCCAACACACCCAAGCCACATGGTCCCGGGCCCATTCAGGTCAAGCCACCAAGAGTTCACAAGTCTGTCCCTTGATGACAGATGTCTGCACGGGGGGAGGAGGGAACTCTGTTTCCTGCCACTTTGTCTCACCATGCACCCATCACTGAAGAACTTCCGGGCTGTGACCAATAAAACTGCAAACAACGTCGTTCTGAGGGTTGTGTGTTGCCGTAAGCCCTGACTTCACCGGAAAACCATCCCTGATGATGATGACTGCTTCCTAGCATGCAGGGACCTTCGTAGGAGGGATTCCACCTTTACGATGCCCTCAGCCCATCACACATCAGAGGACAGCGTGTGCACGCTGGGTCCTTGTGCCGGACACTCGAACATTCCTCACCGCACACAGATCTGACGGAAAAGGAAACAGAAAACAGAGGGCCCCTTTGCTCCATTTGAACCATTTAAACGTATGCGGTCACGGTTGGTAACCTATCTGCCTTCTGCCAGCACTCGCGCTTTTGTTTAATTAAAAAAAAAAGCAAGGAGAAAAACGTGTCTCCAGTTAGCATAGCAAAGCCCTTTTCAAAAGGCCTATAAATATTTTCCGGTCCCTGGCGCTGCCTCGAAGGCGGCTCTTCTGAGCTGCAATGTCGGCTGCTTCTGCGAAGCGGGAGTAGTCATTCGGAAATAGTTTCCCTCAATTTAACTGCCTATTGAGCCCGCTAAATGACAGATATTAAGCCTGTGGTTTCACAACAAACGTAATGAACGGTTCTGACAATCTATAAGCAAGGCCACTGGAAATCCACGGGCCAGATGGAATCCCAGATTACCCCATTTCCCGCAGGCCTGCGACTTCCAGGCACCTGGAAGATGTGGCGGGGGACAGATCGCGTCAGGTGCGCCAGCCCCCACCCTTGATCCCCCAATTGGGGTTTTAGAAAGCGCAAAGCAGGCGGGGAAACGCCTGCTGCCTTTCACTGCTGATTCTGTGAAATACCAGGGCTACCCTGCGGAGCGTTTAGATGATGTGAAGCATGCAACGTGATGGATGCAAGGAGAGCCTTTCAGTGGAGAGTCACCGGGGAAGGGTTAGTGTGGTGGGACTAGGCACATTCTTGCTGGCAGGCTCAGAAGGGCCAAACAGCCACTGTTCCCTTGTCCAGAGGAACACCAACCCCTGCGCCCCGCAGCCTCTGTGCTTCTGAGCCATGTCCCTCCTCTCCCACCCTCCTCAGGGTAAGTCAGTGGGGAGGGGTTCCACGCCCAGCCCAGCCAAGTGCTGATACGAGTCACCTGGGGTGGTGCTGGGGTGAGGATGCTGCTCCCCAAGCCACCTGCTTTGTGATGCTGAGAGAAGGGCCAGTCTCTTCCCCGGGAGTGTGACTGCACTGCCCATGGGCAGAACGGACTCGGGGGGGACAGCTCCCCTGGACACCTCACTTTGACTTTGAGAAGATTGCCTTCCTGAGCCGTCTGGGGGACGAGGCTCTCAGGGAACGTGGCCTCTAGGCAGGCCTGGTGTTCATCAGCCATTGAGCTGCCATTCACATGCTGAGGAGAAAATAAAACCGAAGTCGCTTGGAAAGCCTCTGTCCTTCTAAATGCCAATATTTTAACTACTACACGCTTGGTCTATTTCCTGTGAACTGAATCATGCTCTGAACAGAAAACTGCTGAATCTCATTCTCAACATTTTGCTTGAATACGTGAAAAGTATAAGGAAATGGGGTTCTGTTGAAGGAACGTGTAAAAACAAGTTAAAAATTAGAGCCAAGCATCGGAACCCCATAAAATCATTATATAGAACCAAAAGCAAATGCACCATTTCCCTTTCCTTTGCTTTCCAAGTGTGGAAGTTGCTTTTGCTTATTGATATGCCTTCTTGGTGCACGACCTTGATTACACCTGGCTTCTTTTCATGAAGGCAACTGATGAAAAAGAACCAGTAAGAGTAAAACTTCTAAAGGCAGCACACTAAGAGAGAGAAGAGAGAAAGTGAGAACAAAAAGTAGGGGAGAAGGGAGGATGAGAAATAGAGAAACTGAGCGGTGAGCTTCCCACCATCCCTGGCACACAAGGAAATCTCCCGAATTTCACAACATTCATCTGTTACTAAAAAAATGCATTCGGTTTCATGAAAGAGGAGAGTATTTCCAGTGTCAAAGGTCCTGTAGGTGACAGGATGTGACAGGACACACTCTGACCGCAGGGCCACCATGGGGCCGCCTCCCACACTGGGCTGTGGAGCCTGCAGACAGGATCAGCTGGTCCTAAGGCCGTGAGGGAAGTTCAAGGACAGGTGTGGATGCTGCACAAGTTTGCACGAGGGGCACAGAAACAGGTCAAGTTGTTTTCTCAGCCTGACGTAGGTTTTTTTTTACCCAACTTTGTTAGGAATGCAGTGAGCTGAACCATGAAAAGTGCAAGTCAGACTAATCCTGAGATGGTTCCTTCCCATCCCAGGGGTCTCAGGTGGGCTTGTGACCACAATAGTGCATGAAGGATGGGAATGGCTGTCATCCAGGGCCCGGAAGGGCGGGCCTTCTGTGTGATTGATAGAAAGAAGATCAATACAGTCTACCGAGCCTCAGGGAGCCTCACTCTTGTGGGAAATGCAAGGTCCTGGCACAGCCGCATTTGGCGGAAGATGCCCCAGGGCTGCAGACAGGGCCACCTGTCCAAGGAGCAGATGTCTGGGTGCCTCATGGCCACAAGCCCTTCCACTGAAGGGGGTTCACATGGAGCCACTGTCCACGGATGAAGTTCATGGAAAATAAGCCGAAGAGACGTGCATAGGCCTGGATGAGACAAAAACAGTTTAGTCAGCTAGATAACACAGTCAAACAGAAAATCAGGGCAATAAAAGTAAATCCAAACACATTTTAAAAAAAATAAAATCTCTAGTTTAAAGAGAGGAGAGAGGATATAAGCCCTCAGCAAAAACATCTGTTAAAAGATCAACAGTAACGACGGTATTAAATGGAGCAGATCTACTAAAAACAAGAGGAACTGTAAGAATATCAATTATTCAAAATGGTTTTGGAGGAGCTTTGATGAAATTCTAAAAAGTGAGATTATTGATACAAATGCCAGAAATGGAGACACATTATCCTTATTTATAGATATTGCCATATGTTTAAAAATAAGAGATTCACTTAAAACTGTCATAACTAATAAGATAATTGCTCTAAGCAATTATCTTAGAAGCATGTAGGAGCTATAGAATAACTTTCATTTAATAATTGCTTTGAAAATTAAACAGAAAATAACAAATGGGCTTTATTCATAATAGTGCATTGCGACATATATGAGCACATAATATTAAATGCCACAATATAAGTTCCACATGAAATTAACTATATTTTATGAAAGAATATAAAAAATGCTTAAGATCAACAAGCCTTGCTCTCAATAAAACAGCTAATTCCCCAAAACAAGGTATTCGACCTAGTAAAATTCAGTCATAATCTTATCAAGGGTATATTTGGAAACGGAACAAAGTGAATATAAAATTTAAATGGAAGAATAAATGTGTGAGGATTGCCAAGAACAATGTGAAATATATGCATAATTGAAGTGGGTTTGTGCTATCATATATTAAAGTATTCTAAGAAGCTACTATTAAAACAAAATATGTCACTCCAGAAGAACAGAACAGAGCACTGATAAAGATATCCAAGAATTAATGGAATTTAATTCATAGCATATTAGGTATTACAAATAAATGAGAAAAATGAGTCTTTTCTATAAACTATGTTGAGAAAATAAGCTAACAATTTGAGGAAAATACATTTTATTCCTATTTTACAGTATACATAATTTCCAAAAATTAACATGTTCAAAAATTTGGAGGTATTAGAATATATAAAATTATTTTTGAAACATTTATGGAGGAAGGCCTCCAAAACCAAAAGAAAAGCAAAAGGCTTTGGAAAAACTTTTATAACTCAAAACATAACAAAAACTGAGTCAAAGAATCATCTACAGAGAAAATACTTGTAACATAGGTAACAAAGAATTAATATCCCTAATATAAGTAAATCACTATAATTAATTTTAAAAGACACGCATAACAATAGAACACCATTACAGGAAGGTAAGCTGTAGTGAAACCATGAAACACCTTTTTCAACAGAGGGAAGGAAAAATGGAAAACATTTGTGAAAGTCAGACATGCCGTGTTTTTGAAAGGGGACTATCTGGTCCCAGAGGCTCCTGCTGCTCAGGAGGTGGCAGAACCGGGCCAGTTCAGGGACAGGGTGCTCTGGTCACCCCATCATTATGACCCCTGTTACTAAGGCTGATTCAAGTCCATGGGGCACTTGAGATCCACCCGGCACCTTTTAAATAACATGCTGTTTTTATAGTGAGACACAAATTATTACTGAAAAGGAAAGGACGAGAGTTGGTTTACTATCGATGATAACCAAGCAGGTGGGAAATGCCAGTTCCTACGTTAATTTAGAGTCTTTCAAGCCAGGTGTGATAAGTTTGGCTCAAGAGCCGCATTCAGTGGTGAAATAATTCGTTAAAAACAGGGAAGGAGGAATGGTGGCCTCACGTGAGTTGACCAGTGGGAGCTGAGTTGTGTGGTCAAAATTTACAATGTGGCCACAGTGACCATTGCAGCTCTGTGTTAATGACATGGACAGGAAAGGGAGGACACAGGGAAACTTCAGCAGGCTGACCAGCGCTCGGCCGTGAACTGCGTGGTGGGGAACTGTACAGGCTCCTTTGCTGCCGGAACAAATGACAATAATGCAGTGACTTTAAAAATGTGAATTTGTGGCCCACCATTTTGATGGGAGCCTGGGCTAGGGCCTGCCTGGCTCTGCTCCTGCCCTGGGGGGCCAAGGTGTTGGCTGCCCTCAGTGTGTCCACATCGTTGGCAGAACCGATTTCCTTCTCCAGTTCAGACTCAGGACCCTGTTTCCTCGCTGGTGGCACCTGGGGGTGCTTTAAGCTCATATGGGCCTCTCTCTGGTCCCCTCTTTCTGAGAGACAGTGATGGTGTCACAAAACCTTTTACCCACGGGATTTCTCTGGCTGCCTCTTCTGCCTTCTTCTTGACTCCAGCCAGGAGCCTCTCCAGGAGCAAGGGGTGATGTGATGACCTCGGACCCACCCAGAGGACCTAGGATGGTCTCCCTTCCGCTGGGGACACAGGCACCTTTGGGACCTGCTCGCCATGATGTCCCCTTGCGGAAGTGTTCAAGATGAGCACAAGGCTTCCAGTAGGGTCCGTGTGATGTTCCTTTTCCCCATGCTGAGCCAGAGGCGGGGGGAATGCGTGCAACCCCAACTGGCAAACACGGGGCCAGCAAAAACCATGTGGTTTATCTTAGGGTTGAAGTCAAGTTCAGGTGCAGCTTCTGGTCTGGTGCATACCGGCCGTGTGTGGGTGTGGGGTGGCCCAGCCTTGCAGGTATAGGTCTTGGGAAAATGAATCTCATGGCATTTATTTATTTATTATTTTTGATAAAATGGGGGTAATAGAAGCCAGTGAGTGATAATCTAAAGGATGATGGCATACTCTACCGATGCCTTATGGTGATTAAACATGATCATACATGTAAGCACCTTGCAGGTGGTGGATGCTAAACTAATCTTAATTCCTTCTTATCCTCTCCTGCCCTGTTTTCCTAGTATTTCCCAGTATTGTTCCAAGAAACTAATAGGTACTACTTAATATTAAATACAATTTAGAAAAAAAAATAATAGATGCTCACATTGTTTTACGAATCAGTTTCTACCTAGTGATTTTCAGAGGTTTTGAACCTACGTGTAGACAGGAGTAAATATACACAACTGGTATATCCCACAGTCAAGCCAATAAAATGCATTAATTTGTAGATGTAAAATATTAGGTTGCGATACATCTATGAATTATAAGTAAATCGTGAAAAAATGGTTGATAATTTTTTTCTGTCTCTGTATGGAACCGTTAAAAGTGGTTTATTCTAAGAGTTACAGATGCGTAAAAATTCATAGATAATTCACACAATAGAACAATTGAGAATAATTGAAAGTCTATTACATCAAGCACCATTGTTTGTTATAAATATCTACATGCCACTGAAACTCCAGTTTCTCCTAAATCCAAGCTTCAGAGTTATTATTTGACCATAAAGCCGGTGCCTCGAGGGTGTTTGCTCAGATAAGACACGGAAGGAAGGGTTGCACGAACACGGGCCTCCTCTGGGCTGCTGGGGGTCTCTCAGTTCAAGAAGTGGGGTGCTTTCGGGAAGATCATGGGACGTTAAACTCTTGTTCCAGGAGCCAGATAACTAACTCTCCTTCCTCTGCCCTCATTTCTCTCAACAGAGAGAAGTTCTGTTGGTGCGTTCCTCATCGAGTTTGAGGTTTTATTGCTTGCTTGTTTCCCTCCTGGGACTGTGAGCCCCACAAGTGTGAAAACCATGGTTTCTGACTTCTATTTGTGGGTGATGTTTGGTTTTCTGGGGTACAGCTGGTCCTTCTATAAGCATTTCAGTTAAAAATGTCAAAGGACTTGACTTACAAGCAGAGGGGGAAAGAATTTAAGACATGAGGGTAAATACCAGTTAATTTTAGAACAGAGAGACCGAGCTAACATACCGTATACGATGTGACACGAAGTTTGTAGAGGGAATAGGAGAAATGCAGCTTTCAGCTCAAATATCTTACCCGGACCCCTAAGATTTGTTTGTTTATCCCCAAATTCAGTTCATCTGTTGAATCTGCAATATGTATTTAATTTTTTTTCAGAGATCTCTTGAGTTGTTTGACAAGTCCACATCAGCCATAGTCTTGCTAACTTGAAAAATAAGAAAAGGAAGAATGTAAAGCAAAAAAGTGACATCAAAGGCATTTGTGCGAGTGAGCCACCGGTCTGAGGTGGCAGGGTTGTGCCCAGCACCCCGAAATGGCAAGCCAGGCAGCCAGTGAGGCACACCCTTGCCTTGTACAACATGTTTTTGTAAAGTGCGGCAGTGTTTCCCAGAGTCATTGTTCCTGGAGGCTGAGGAGCCCTGGCTCTGAAAGGCTGAAAGCCTACATCTAAGGAATGAAAGCATTTCAGGGGCCCATCCCATCGAGATGGACTCTAGGCTCCCGCCTGTGACCAGGGCCACACGGGCACTTAGTTTTCACTCAGCCAGCCACTTATGCATAAACAGTGAGGATGGCACCACCATAAGCTTACTCAGAAAGGTGCCATGATGATATTCAGCCTTCCAAGAACCCATGAGACTAGTTCTATTTCTTAAGGCTTTTCCCAATAACCAACCTGTGAAGCCAGACCATAACCAGGCATAGCCACCATCTCAATCAATTATCATCCAGCTGATATTATGCTGCAGCCAGTGAACTGCAAAGACTGAGCATTAGCAAATGCCTAGCCAGGTGTCATTTCTAATTTATCTTCTTGTCACTGACTCTGGACCCTTTAAGTACGTACAGTTTATTACACTACTCTTTGCCTGTTTGCTTCATACTTGTTTACCATCTCAAAATTGAGGTGGCTGACCATGTTGAACGACAGTGAAAAGAAAAGCTTCAGATGCCTGGTTATGATTCCTACTTAAAAACTCTTCCACCAGCAACATATTCAAGTTGTGACTCAGCACTCATAAAATACTAATGCGTGCAAGATGAACCATTCTAGTCCCATCCAGAGGTTGGACAAGCTTATGGCTTTCATTTCTGTTAAATATTTCAAGAGTTCATGCTCTGGCATTGCTAAATTCTTCATAGATACGTGTGCATAGTGGTACCTGTCCTTTCACAGCTCGATGTGACTGGGGCTGTGTGCCTTGCGAATCATGGCATGGATTTAGGTCAGTCCTATAGGTCAGTCACACAAGCTACTGTCCATTGTACATCAAGAATGGCCACTTGGTGTTCCAAGGTAAATTCTGTCCTCAGGTCTAACGAGACTCACATGCACACACACCACAGAGCCTGTGGCCTTCCCTCCCAACATGCAGGGCTATGACGTGTGTGAGCGCCCGTGAGTGCAGCCCTCCCCCAGACACAGCCTGTCTCCCAGGGCTCAATAACAGGATGGAATCATTCACGACGGGGCACTTCCTGGGGCTCCATGCCAGACACGGCTGAGGACAGACACCAGGCAAAAACTGAGCCTGGCTCCTGCTGGCAAGAGTCGCATTGCTGACGGACAGGAAACTGAATAATCTCTTTGCACGTGCTGCACGTCAAAGCAGATGTGTGTGGGAATGCAGAGCAGGGAGGGTTTGTTGTAAGGAGAGAGGGCCAGAGAGGGTTTGTTTTAAGGAGAGAGGGTGTTGTCAGAGCTGCTAATTCATGGAGGGTCACAGGCAGGTGGAAAAACCACGGGGGGGGGGGAGCGGTGAGTTGTAGGTCTGCTTCTCCCTCAGACTCTCAGTGTGACTTTGAGTAAGTAAGGCCAATGCTCGGGTTGTCATGCGACTAGCCTGTGTCAAAAGGGGATAATCAGACCAGGGTGTCAGAGGCCAGCTGGACTCACAGGGTAGATGCAGTTACCAAAGGGAATCGTGTCTGGGAAGATGTCTTATAGACTCCATGACAATAGAAAGGCAGGCTGAGAACATATTTGGGGGACCCCTACTACCCGCTAAGAACTACGTGCCTTGTCTTGTAGATGGTTTTTATTTTGTGGGTCATCTTTGAGATGGATGATGAGTATACAAGGAAACAGGTAAAAGAAAGCATAGTCAAGTGAGAAAAAGGTCCAGGGACTGATTGCAGATTATTATAGAAGTAGAGATGACAATTGCCTCAACGTGGGTGATGACAACAGAAATGGGGAGGAAAAGTGAACAGGAGCCAAGTGGAGGAAGGAGAAGCGATGAGACCTAGTAACGGACTCAACGTGGGGGACAAGAATGAGAGAGGAATCAAGATGGCTATGTTCTTAACCCAAGTGACTGCGCAGATGCTGTGTCCATTAACCGAAGGACGGTGCCTGGGAAGCGTGGGGTGGATGCACCCATGCTCGAGGCTGCCCCTGGGCATGGCCTGAGCAGAGACAGGGCTCAGGAGATGGATGGGGAACGAGGGGTCGTTGTTAGGAGATTCAGCACTTTAAAAACGGTGAACCAGCTGAACAGATAGAACTGAAACTCGGTTTCTGGTCTTAATGAGGGAGCTTCACCGTAGATCTCTGAATATTTCTGAGTTTGATGCCTTTTGCAGGTGTGATTTCCATTTTAACTTTGCTTGGGGTGCCTAATGTTCCGCCTTTATTAGGAAAAATGACACTTCTTTGAGAAGGGGGGTCCCATAATTCTGGAACGGGACTGAGGCACTACAAACTTGTCCCCTAGGGAGCCTATGTGAGCAGAGAGACTCTGGGAGAAACCACGATGACTGGTTCTTGGTCCTAGGAAAGCATCATGGCGGTGGACCAAAGGATGACAGTCCACTTAGGAGCCGCAGGGCAGAGGCCGGCAGCTGGTGCCAATGCCCTGGGCACTGTGTTGGGGGCTGAGGACATTCTCCATGATTTGGGGACGACTTGGTCATGCATGCAGCAGGAGAGCAGCCCTGCAAAGGGCCTGGGACCTGAGACCACGGTCTCTCTTCAGGTCCAAGGAGCAGCACAGCCAGGAGTCCCACCTGGCCCCAGGCCTGGCCTTCAGGGTCAGCAGAAAAGGACCATCGATTGCACTTGGAACCCAGGACAAAGTGCTGCATCCCAGAGTGTTGGGTCTTGAGACCTTGCTTAGTCATCAACGTGAGTTCATGATCACACACCACTGTCGTGCATGACAGTGAAGGGGTCCAGCCCAGAGTAGCTTGGTGGTTCCTGCCAGCTATGTTCTTACTCTGGGCTGGAGTTTACACTGGGGCCTAATTGGAAGCAAGGATTGGTAGGTAGGCTGGGTTCAGGACTTTGCTGAAGGAAATAAGGAATGAAGACTGGAACCTGAGTGCAGGGAGAGAAAGAGAGACAGCAGGTGGTTATTGGCCGAACCCAGCCCGGCAGATGTGGGAGGGTGGAGCCGAGGGTGCGAGCCAGGGGCGCCAGGGCTGGAGGGAGGGTTGTTTCATCAGCCAAAGGTTGTTTCATCAGTCTGGTGGGAGAAGTTTTGTATTTTGTCCTTTTTTGAGGGGGGGGGATGATATTGTTTATCAACCATTAAAAAAATATTACAAGAGAATTTGCAATCCATACTCCACTGCAATTAAGGTGATTCTAACATGGTAACCTAAGTGTTCAATGGCTTTTCATAAAATGCTGAGTTAAAAAAAAATTCTCTCTCCAAAAAATAAATAAAATATTGTAAAAAATCCTTACTGAGTCTCATAAATAAACATTATACACATACAACATTTTACATTACATAAGGCCTTAACTTTTGGTCCCTTTCCAATAGTGAAGAGTGTCACTGGAAAATATTATTATTATTATTATTATTTTACTTAGAATGGATCTGGATTATCCTTCCTGGAGAGATGGGCTCCATGTTTCAATTCTGCGTTCTCCTCTGCTGTCTCGTGAGAGCTGAAGGCAGGTTCCACGTGAGTGGCCTGGTGCTCATGGGGCTGGCCAGATGGGATGCGCCCCTGGAGGCCGTTCCGTGGGAAGAAGTTCGGGTGGATCAGCCTCCCGGTTCCTCCTGAGTCTATACCCTGCACTGTGTCCCAGCACTTACAAGAGTCCACACCAACAGAAGGTTCCGGAAGGCACACATCAGGCTCTCTGAGGCTTTAAAAAATGAGAAATTTCTCCAGGGATGAATCATGGCTGGAATGGATCTTCAAGGATGGATCAAAGACACAGCAAGTCCCAGATTGGGCAGAAGGAAGGAGGTGTCTTGTGGGGGGAGGTCATGGCTAAGGGACATGCAAAAGCCCTGGGGCAGGAAGGACCCAGGTGTGTGTAGGGGACACCAGGTCATATTGTTTGGCTGGAGGACATTGAACAACAGAAGTGGGAATCAGGGACTGAACACCAAATGTCCATTCGCGGAGGTGGGTGTTTTAAATACAACCCTGCTCCCCCCACCCCCCAAAGAAAACAGAGTACATGAACTCTGGTCTCCTGGGGATGAAAGGGGACCTATGTTCAGACTGGAAGCAGGTATCCTAGAATAGCACTCATGATGGCAACAAACATTAATGTGTTGCACGTGACTGAAACCTCAGCTGCACGTGGTCAACCAGCTCCCTGTGAGAAGCGTGGGAACGGCAGGAAGCAGTGGCTTCTCGGAGAGACGCCCACTACCAGCATTCCAGGCTGTGCTCCTGGGTCCTGAGTCCCCTCCTCTAGACCCTCTAAGTCTCCTTTTTATGTGTCTCCCACCCCTGCTGCCCCCAGAGGGTCCGTGAGATCGGAGTCCAGCTCTAGGACCTGCAGGGTCTCCATGCCCTTGGAAGATGATCATGGACCGAGCACATGTACTCCATCTAATAGGAGTGTGATATGTTGAGAAATGTGCGCCTTGCATGCTTGATTTGACAGTGAGATATGTCGCCATCACCCTCCTCCTTCTCCAGGACATCACCTGTTCGATTGTCATGGTCCAGGCGGTAGCTGGAGTGAACATGGGGATTCAACCCACTTCGGGGTTGGAAACATAACGTGAAGGAGGCGGGCAGTGCCGCGGGCCCACCTGCCCACCAGCCAGCCATGGGTTTGCGGAAGCGCAGTCACACTTGCTGGACTCTCCGGTACCCGGCAGGCACGGTGTTGAGGAGGCACCATTTCAAGTCCCTTCCCTGGAGACGCTAAAGAAAAGGAAAGAAACGGAAATCAAATTCCTGTTGGCAGGACCGTCCTGAGACACAACCAGTGGCCACAGCTGTTTACTTTTAACTCCGTAGTCACTGAAAAGCGTTCAGTTGATCTGTGGCGAGGTGTCGTCCGCAGAGTTCAGGAACCGTAAATGCCAGGCAAAGGCAGTTCAGCTCCTGGCGCGTTCCCTCCTCACCCAGCTGAAATGGGGGTTGGGGAGGGGTGAGCCATGGCCTCCGTTAATGAAGAGTGGGGACCAGAACGTCCTGCGGATGTTTTCATTTGTGCCATGCTCCTTTGGATTCCGTCCACGGTGTCATTTTATCTTATTGTACGTTACCATTTCTAATCTATTCCGGTGACAATGGGAATTCTCGTATTTTGGCTCCTGGGTGTTGCATGCAAAAGGCTGCATAGGAAGAGCCAGCTTTCTGCAGAATCGGGGCTCAGTCATCTGTGTCCTCCCCTTTTTAGTCACCTTCCCGCTTCCATAGATTTCCTTCCAAGAAGAAAGGTCAACGGTGATGTTTTTTGAACTTCAAAAAGGTGTCAAAGTTATGTGCTCAGACCCTGCAGTACCCGGTGCATCTGGGGAAAATACAGGAGCAGACCAGATGTCGGTTAGCTGCGACTCTGCCCCAGGCCTCCGCAGAGCCAGGCAGAATCTGTCACCTTCTGCTCTACTCCGTGTCCCCAGTGACAGCATCCGGGGGCGCTCCCCTCAAATCACCTCCACCCCGCCATCCACCCTGCCTCCTGCCTCCATCCGGCATCGTCCTTGCTTACCTGGCTCCTACCTAGGACCCCCAGCCACTGTCCAACAGCAGAAGTAAGTTTACAAAGAAAGATTCACGCGGCACCCCAGGGATGAGGCCGTGACTGCAGGGACTCGCATGCCTCTTCCAGCCTCACGGAACGTCGCTGCCTAACTCGGGCTGCGCACACACTCCACCAAATGCCTCCTCCTGCCACCTGCTCCTCACCTCGGCACCTCTGTTTCCTCTCTGCTTCCCACCGCTGTCATCTGTCCTGCCAAAGTGGCACTCACCCCTGGTCCATGGAGGAAAGCAGCGTTTCTCTTTCAAGGCCTGATGTCAAGACGCAAAGGTCCCTTCTGTTTTTAGATTTTACTTTTTAATGACAGTTTGCAGGTAATACTACTTTGTACGAGTTTCAGGGGTGCAGCGCACAGGTTAGACGATCATACACTTTGCAAACTAGTCGCCTCAAGGCGCCCAGGACCCACCTGGCACCGCACGCTGCTGTTGCAGTGCTGTTGGCCGTGTTCCCTCTGCTGTCCTTCACGTGCCCGGGGCAGACCTGCAGCTGCCAATAACGCACTTCTGAACCCTTTCCCTTCCCACCCAGCCCCTCACCCCCACCACGCTCCTGGCAATCACGGGTCCATTCTCTGTATCTCTGAGTCTGTTGCTGTGTTGTTCGTTCGTTTATTTTGTTCTTAGATTCCACAGATGAGCAAAAACTTATGAAAGGTGGAATCTCACATTTTCCACAGCAGGATGGACCTAGAGGGGATGGTGCTCCGTGAAGTAAGTCAGAGAAACACCAGCATCTTTTCTATCTTCCCTGGCAGCCCAGGTCCAGCTAGCTCTGTCAGCCGTCACTCTGCAGTGTCCCCGGTGCGGGGCATGGGGTGGGGCGGTGACCAAGCCCCATGGTCCAGCAGACCGCGTATGGGGAACCCCTCGGCTGCTGGACTAGTAAGATGATCCTGGCAATTTACATTCCCTCCCCTGTCTCAGTTTCCTGGCCTGCAAAGCAGGGTTCATGATGACAACGGCTTCCAGGTTGCTGTGAGAAGTAAACTGAGCTAACAGATGCAAGACATTTTCCTCAATGCCTGCACGATGCACACTTCCAACTAACGAAACTTCTTATTGTTACCTGCTTCTAGTGTTGTAATTTTATGCCATATTACGTCTGATTCACCTGCCTCTTTCCTTGCTGGACTATGTACTTTCTAAGGGTGGACATGTACCTTATTTATATCTCTGGCACACGGCACGGGGTTAGCTATAAAGTAGGTGCTAAAGTTACCAAAGTACAGGCTGCTAGTTCAATTGAAATCTCAGATAAAGAAAAAATAAAATTTTAATATATGTCCAAAATGTTACATGACATGTACTTTTATCGAACAACATGTTTGTAAACATGTGACAGTTGGTCAGGTAACCTGTCTTTGCATTTGCTACATCTAGTAACCCTAACTAATTTGTTCCTGGGTCAATAGTTCTGAGATTAGGATTCATAAGACTCTCATGAAGATGTGAGGGGTTTTCTTACAATAGTAATGTGAGACAGCAGCTCCCTTTTCTCTGTGAGCCTCCCCAGTATCACCAGTAGCCTCAATGGGGATGACACCAGGGTGACACTAACTGAAAAGCACAGCGAGGAAAAGTACTTGTCATTGGCCCTCATGCTCCTCCATGTAAGCAGGGGAAGCCACAAAGTGAGAGAGAGGAAGGTATCATTTTCGTGACCCTCAGTTTTCTCTTCTGTGGATTGGTCATGATGAAAATACTTGCAACCTATTTTAACATTTGGAGTAAAGTCATTGACATAGAAAGGTTAACAGAAAGAAAAAGGTGCCTATACAGAATGGATTCTTGTCTTTGAACCCTTTTAAAGCCAGATCCTTCTTGCTCATTTATATCTTCTGTGTGCAAAAGGTTTATTATGACAGAGCAGGTATTCACTATGGTGCGGTAGAGAAAATCAGCACCGATCACAGCACTGAGCAGATGAAGTGGAATTGTGGTGAAACAGAGGAACAACAGCAGGGCAGACTGGTTTGAACTCCAACCCATCCCTACTTGTAAGTGAGATGTTGGCCAAGTCCCTCCATGTACAATTTTCAGTTCCCCTGTCTGTAAAGTGAAGCAACGCAGACCTCGGTGCCATGAGGAATTAAATACAAAGATGTGGTAAAATGGAAAGTGTCTAGAATGACGCCTGGCGTCATGCAGACACTCAGCAAAGGCTACTCTAAGTCTCTGTCGAGTTCAAGGAAATAGGGGGTTGCCTCAGCGAGGCATTCCTGCACCACCAGGTGCCACAAGTCTGCGGCTTGAGCTCACCCCATTTTCTAGCTCACTGCTCGGCAGGCAGGCTTCTAGCACGCTGTGCTGGTGCACCCACGAGGCGCCCACAGGTTCCCATGGGGCTCCCACAAGGCCAGCCAGGCTGAGTGCCTATCTGGAGCTTTAGGGTGGGGAAATCTACTTGCAAATTCACTTTTGTTGGAAAAATTCAGTTTCTTAAGCAAGTAAGATTGAGGTCCTTCCTTGGTACCTGGGTGCTAGAGACCTTTCTCCACCCTTAGGGGCCACCGGCACCCCTGGCCATGTACCCCTCCCCTCCCCAGGCAGCAAATCACTGTGGGGATTGGCTGGGCTTTGTCTCTCACTCCGTTTTCTGGACCAGCCCGAGAAAGCCCTCTGGGACGGGGCCAGACCCGCCCAGGCCCTTGCTCTGCCTTCAGGTCACCTGTTCCAGGGACATAACCTGTGCAGGTCCCTAGGGTTTCCCCACCTGGGAGACGGGCACCTCCGCCTACCTCCCACCGCCATGGCTGCTGCAACCTCACCACCGTTCTGCCAGAGTGAACTCATCGGAACAGCCACAAACTTCCTTGCAAGTTTAAAAATGTACTTTGGAAAACTGGAACATATCACCAGATCTGCATTTTCCCTCCAGCATCTTCCTTAAACAGCAGCTAGAGAGAACACATCCCCCTACACAAAACCCACACAAGAATATCAAAATCTGTTTGATAATGAATTCAAAAAAATTTAAAAAAAATCCATACCCTAAAATCATTTTTATTTTTAATTTTCCCCTCTTTTTTTCAAATTCGTGAACATAATGTTTCTTATTGCAACTCAGAAACATCCCAAAATAGGCTGCCAAAGATCTTGCAAACAAACATGAAGCCAAGGCTTTGGAAGCACGAAAATAGTCCTCACTTCTGCGCTAAAGGTTGGTTGCCCTCATCCATCCCTGTTCGGGCTGGCATTCCGCTAGCAGCCACATTTAAACAGGACCACTTTTCTGGAAAAATCCATACATATCAGAGCCTGTACCTTCAGTCGCAAAGATATATGCATTTTAGTTAAAAAAAAAAAAAAAGGAGCCTTGGCCGGTGTGGCTCAGTGGATTGAGTGCTGGCCTGCAAACCAAAGGGTCGCAGTTCAATTCCCCGTCGGGGCACATGTGTGGGGTGCAGGCCCGAGGCAATCACACATGGGTGTCCCTCATCCTCTCTTCCTCCCTCCTTTCTCTTCTCTCTAAAAAAAATGAAAAATATCTTTTTTTAAATCCCGTTTTGTGCAAAAAGCTCTTATTATACTTTGTGTTTGGGTTTAAACACAAACAAAAACAGGAAAAGGCAACCACAGCTCGATAGCTGAAAACTATGGATGAGATGGACGTCCCGGCCAGGCAACTCACACAGGGTCACTTATGCCATGAACTATGGCCCAAGCAGTTTACCAGGATGAATGCTACTTTCCCAAGTGCCAACAGAAATGGTTACTCTCTTATTTAAATGGACCCCATAATTAAAGAAAGGGTTTTATTCACCACAATTAGTATTTATGACCCAAGCTCTGAGGTTAGCTTCTGCCTCCCACCCTTTCCCCTTGAAGTATAGAAATCCTATAACTGATTAATCTTCTGAAATAAAAAAGCAGGTCATTCTGTTAGTGTGGCATTGAACTCAAACCCCAGTATGTCTGTTTCATTGTAATTTTGGCTCTCCCATTTTCCTGTTGATTAATAGAAAAAAATCTCAGTTTTGATTTCAATAGAATTGGTTAAAAACTGAATTCAACCTACAGTTAAATTAGTGGTATGTGCATGATAGGATAAGTCTTTTTTCAGTCCCTGAACCTTATGAAGTGAAAGGCAGAAAATTAAATTTCAGTTTTCCTTATGACTCACTACCAGGCCTTAGACAACTTTTCAAAATGGGGCCCCGGCCTTGTTTCTTATCACTTGCCCTTTAGTTCTAGAAAGATTGGCTGCTTCTATGCCCAAAATATGCCCAGCTTTTTCCATTTTGTAGCCTCCAGGTATTTGTACTTGCTGCACCTTTTCCTATAAAGGTGGCACAAAAGATGATTTTCCATGGGTCTATTGTGTCGGGGTATTTCATGCAAGAGGTGGGTATGGCCCTGTTCCCCACTATTATTTCAAGAATGTTTATGTAACTAACAGCCATGGAATGCGTGCTTACTGCCTATTATAAAACACTCGGGTTCTCTGTGCTTCGGTGGCTCTTCCCAAAGTCAAGACACCGTGTTTGCAGGTGTTGCTGCCGTTTTTGCATCTGTGGGAGTTGGGGCTCGAGTGGCTGGTGGAAATGCTGATACTCGGGTCCTTGTGTGGGTAAAACTATTGTTCTCCTTTTCCAATCGCCTGCCTCTCGTAGTCTCCCAGAACCAATGAAAGTCCAGCAGGCTCGCATGTGAGTTTGCAAGTAAAGTCTCAGATCCTTCACAGGCCCTGGGAAGGTGGGTTCTAAAAATGGGATGTTGACCAATGTTTAACTTTCTGGAAGTTAAACATCCAGGAAGATGATCAATAGGGTCTGCTTGTTCCACAGACAGGGAGAGTTGCAGAGCATAAGGGACCTGTAGGTGCAGAAGGAGCAGCCATCTACTTTGGGGAAAATTTGTCCCCACACATCATGGCATTTCCTACACAAGAGTTGCTTCTCTGGTAAGAATGGTGGCATTGAACTAATGCTGTTGGAAACACAAATGTTTGATGGAGTGAGAACCCCAGTACCTGATTGGAACATCCCAAATCCTAAGCAGAATGGCAGGGAGAGGACAACAGTGACTTGTGTCTTTCATAATTGTCCTTGGAACGTTTCTCACAGAGAATATTACCTTAATACAGTTCTTCCAAACCCACCTGGGCCTTAAAGTTAAATGACCCCCAACTTCCACTGGACACCCCTGACTATGATTGGATTGCCACCACCCCGACTTTATCCGGGGAATCTATCAAAAATAACAATGGGGGAACCCAGACCTGAACCTCCCATGCAAAGCCCCTTCACAAGTTGTCCTCACCCCCATTCCCTTTGCCATGTCTTAGCCACCTGAGGGCACATTCATGCCACCCTTCTGGTGATGTGCAGGAAAATCACAGATAGCTCATTATTAAGCCTTATGTCAACCATTTTAAGAGAAACAAAACATAAATTCCTATGTTTTCTTAACAAACAAAGATGGCAGAGGCTCATTTTCAGTTCCTGAACTACACTGCAAAGGGTAATTCAAACAGGCTAAGAGAAAGAAATGTTATTAGTAAGTCAATGGTTCCCCAAGTAACTGACCGCTTTTTTCCATTAGTAGACACTATTTCTTGGAGAAGTCTTAGACTTACAGAAAACCTGAACAGAAAGAACAGAACGTTAGCACACACCCCTACTCTACCCGCCCTCTCCCAGTTTCCCCGATTATTGGCCTCCAGTATTGGTATGGCACAGGCATTACCCTTGAACCAAATCGGTTCATTAGTATTAAAGTTCACATTTTATACTAGGGTTTCCTTTTTGTGTTTTACACTTTACGGGCTTGCCAAATCTCACAATGTCATGTGCCCCTCATTACCATGTATTCTTTTCTCTTGGGTGTGATAGGTTTTCCTCATCAATATTACAGCATGTCTGATAGGTGGCATGTTCTTCTTTATTTCCTTCCCCTCTCCTTGCAGACTGCTCACACCACAAGGGCTTGGCTTTCAATGCCAACTTGAATGAATGTTCCTTCATTTTACTTTTAAATCAGCCTGGTCTTACCAGCCTCTCTGGTTCTCTGCTGCCAAAGGAATGTCCCGTCCCCAGCAGGAGTCTCAGTGGGCAGGACCTCTCCACAGGAAGGAAACGGAAGAAGGAATGTGGAAAATGGGGTTGGTCTGGTCAAGACAGCATCAAGTACGTAAAGCACATACAACATAGTGGAATCACTCACGTCAACAAGGAGGCTGCCAGTCAGCTGAGAGCCTGGCTCAAGAGGGACACTACCTAAGTCAGAGCAGACACATCTGACAAGGAGACATGGCTAAGATATCGGCACATGTGGTCAGAACAGCTGTGTCCGCAGAGCAGGACCACCTATAGGTAGGCTCTTGCCAGCAAGGGTGTCAAGCAGAACAGCCATGTAGCACCCTTACACTCCTGGGAAAATTCCCCACTTGCATCAGGGTGCCAAGACTCTTACGAAGAGACCCAGAAGGGTAGAGTCACCACTTTCAAGGCACAACTGAGACGGCTGCAGGCCACTGCTGAGACAGCCGCACTCCACACGCCAGGGTGCTGTTCCACGCCACGCTGAGCTCCCTTGGCATCGGCCGCTGGAGACTCTGCCCTGCTGGACAGAGCACCTTGTCCACTCTGATGCTCACCTGGCTCCAGAGATCCTTCCCCTCGAGATGCACTGATCAATTTGGTTCATGGCCCCTTGCCCACCATGCTGCGTCCCGGACCTGCAGACTGAGACTCTGGACTCAGGTTTGTTAGGTTTGTATCCTCCATTGATTGCTCTGTGTGTGTGTGTTATAATTCTTTTAGATCGTTCGTGTGAGTAGGACATTAATGCAGGTTGATGTCCTAGTGTGAGCGACCTGTATTCAGTAGGAGCTGACGACCAGCACAGTTACAGTGTGACCCTTATCTATTCCTTGGTGCCCGGCTGCGCAGCAGGCAGCGGGACAAGCAGCTGCCCGGTGGACTCACGGGAAAGACTGTGTCACTGGCCCACACTCATGACAAGAAAATCCATGCTCTCATGTCCATGAAGTTTTTAGGACCCTTCCTGTCATGTGTCCATGTTTATCTCCAGAGTTTCATGTGTGAGGTCATCAACGGGCTTTAGGGGTCGTCCCATGCGCCTCACTCCTCAGGAAGCTGCTGTCACACAGGACAGTTCAAGAGATGTTTGTCCAGTCAAGTTCCTGCTGGCACTGGGGACCAGGCCCGGTCAGCGGAGAAGCTGCCCCGAGCGTCAGGGGGACCTTATGCTGCTCTGTGTGCCGTGCCATCCACGTTGAATGAGAAACAATTACGGTTTAAGACAGTATATCCCAGGAAGACACACAATTTCATTATTTGACTGAGCTGTTTTAACTTTTTCACATGAAGCAGAAATTCAGAAGCTGACAACATGGCAGTAGGAGAGAAATGGCTGTGATGACTTCTGCCAAGTATGCACAGCTCACGTTCCCTCGTTGATGTGATAGGTTGGCTTATTTCCTCTTTTTTTGGAGTTCTCTTTAATCCATGTGATGTGTTCTTGGGCCACCTTTGTGCTTTTTTGGGGGACGGGGGTCTGGTCAGGATGTTGTCAAGCTGATTTTGAACACAAGGGAGGGGGTGAGAGCAGGAGTATATCAGTGCATAATTTTGCATTAGTATTTTAGGTTATTTCAGCTCCTTAAGTTTATATCTTTATTTACTGGTGATTAGAGTGGAAAAGCAATCAAAATCCAATTGCCTACCCACACCTGCAAAGGCGTGAGGTGACAGCGCCTGCGGCTGAGCCTTGGCCACCGTCCCGAGCTGGGCTCCCTCCGGCGGCCGGCCAGCGCGTGCACTGGACCCGGGCTGCAGGGCACTTCCTGTCCCCACCCCGCAGCACCCCTTCCAGAGCAGCCCTGCTCCCAGGTTACAGCCATTCAGTAGCCAGTAGCCGCTGTGGTTTCCTCTACATTAAGATTGTAATCCTCATCCATTGTAGATCCCTCCTGACCACCATTTTAACCTAAAAAGGTGAGCCTTTTTCCTGGGAGATTTGTCCAGCCTCTGTGTAATCTTGACTTTATTTCCCCATACCATTGAAATAAAGGTAGAGCCGGGCCATCTTTCCTAACGATTACGCCTCCTTTGGTTACTCAAAGAAATGGTAGGATGTGAATAACTCAGACCATCATCATCACAATCACCACCATCACCAGCATCATCATTTTCTTCTTACCTAAAATGGCAGGCACATATTATGTATGTGCCTTTTATCAAGACACAACACTTATTAATTGGGTGTTGACACCTTTGCAGGAGTAGACAAAACACTGATGCATAAAACAGAAAACATTCCCTATGCTGTACACCCAAAACTAATGCAAAAAAAAAAAATATTGAATGTAAACTGTAATTGAAAAAAAGAACGATTTACAGAAAACAATAAAGAAAAAGAATATAAATGGGAAAATAGTCCTACTTTCCTCAAGTTTCTCTTCTGATGAGGAAAAAAGACAACACCGAATTTTTCACTGACTACGTTGTTTCATATATTGATAATTACTAGGAAAATAGCCAAGTGTGGGTGGGGTAAGAACTAGTATTTTAGATACAAGCAAACCGTTTACGATGAAGCCTGAGTAACTCAAGATTTTGTGGGAGAACATCCAGCCAGAGGACAGAGCAAGTGTCTAGAGGCTGAGGGACAGGAGCTGGGAGTGTGTGCAGATTACGTGCTGGACCGGAGCAGCTGGACCATGGTCAAGAGGGGAGAGAGGATGCTCAGAACTGATGTTGGATGTGTAAGCGAAGAGCAGAGCATAGTAAGGAAACATACACACACACACACACACTCCACATGTGACTGGGCACAGATGGGAATTTTTAAGCACTTACTTTTAACAGAAGAGTGCTGCATCTAACTCATCTTTTTAAAAAGGATTATTTCCTGTTGGTGCAGAGGTGGAGCAATTCATGGGGCTGCACAATGCTGCAGCCACTCTGGAAAACAGTGTGATGGCGCCTTGAAAAGATCGACCCTAGAATCACCATAGGACCCAGCAATTTCATTTACGGGTAACAGCTCTGGAGCATGGAAAGTGAGTATCAAACAGGCATCTGTGCGCCTGTGTCCAGAGAAGCAACGCGCACAGCCACCAACATGGAGGCAACCCAGCGCTCCTCAGTGGATGAGTGAATAAACAAAACGTGATTCTATATATGCCCAAACTCAACCTTAAGCAGGGAGGGAGTCAGTCACAAAAACACAAAAACTGTACTGCATGCTTCCACTTCCATGAGATACTAGTCAAACTTTTTGTTTTACAGTTATCGTTATTATTCCTCCGTTCACGTGATCAGTGACGAACTCTTTGCTTCAGATGGAAGAGAAGCTGAGGCAGTTTCCCAGGGTCACAATCGGTGGAACTGGGAGTTAGCTGCCTCAGGCTCCCCCTTTCCGGAGCCGAGGACACATGCGAAGGTGACCCCAGGCCGGGCTTCTTCATTCCCTGTGATCCCAGAAATTGGATAAAATGCAGGTGAAGGTTTGCAGGTGAAGATCCTAGGGATGGTTAGGGTTGAACTCTGTGTTGAGAAATAAAATAACCTGACACCCGATGTCAAGCAAGACAACGACTAGTACCAGCTTTGTAGCACCTCTTCTTCAAGTCGCTGGCTGAAAGCAATTTATCTAAGCTGCATTCTTTGGGAATTTCCATTGTAATAGGCCCCAATCTGCTGTTTTCCCACACCAAAGGCCAGGGCCCGGCGGAGCTAAGGGTGAGCTGAGCCCTGCGCCCTCAGCTTCGCTCCTGCTGGGCCAGGCGCTGGATCATGGCCTGAGCAAGCCCGGCTGAGCAGCCTGGGGCATGGATCTCCTTCTGCTCCCAGCGGTGCCTCCCAATCCTCCTGCCTCGTCACAGGCTGACATGTGAAATAGCTGAAGATTTCATCTCCAAATGCAACATTTCATAATTCTTCCTGGTGTAGATTTTTTATCACTGGATGCAAAATTAAATTGATTTAGTGTTTGGAAACCAAACACCAAAGTCAACATGATAGATCTGATTACACTTTTGAAAACCATCTATCTATATGTCAAAAATACTGTAACAGAAGATAGCAAGCTATAAAAAATTGCAAAACTTACACCAGAAAATCCATAATCTATATGAGAAAACTGAAATACAATAACATGAGTATCGACAGAGCATATGAAAAATAATGCACAGTGAGAAATTCAGATTACCAACATATATAAAAAGCATAAAAGATAAAAGGAGGTATAATCATTGCCTACCTGATTGCAAAATACTTTTAAACTTAGTATAAATAGATCATTATTATTAAAGGTTGATAGAGGGAATTGCATGTTGTAAAAGTAACCTATAAAGTCAATTTGTTTCCAAATAAACAAAGTTTTCTATAAAACTTTGCAAGTGCTAAGAGTTTTATAAGTATGCAGAAACTGTATAATCACTGTGGGTAAAATTTTTATAGAAGCTCAGGCACATAAAAGCCTTAAAAATGTTCACAGCCTTCAGACAGCAGCTTCACTTTCAGAAATGTACTCCAAGGAAGGAATTAGCTGGCTAGGCAAACGAGGATACACACAACAGCAGGTCTGCTGTGGCATTTCCGTCACTGGAGCCATGGGCCATCTTGGCATAGAGAGTAGGGGAGTTCCTAATCCTAATTAGAAAAGGTAGCCATTTTCATACATCCCTCAGGACTCGATTTAGTGTTTCTTATACTGAGGATTTAGCCCAGATCTATTTAACGTGTATATAGCAACAGATAAGAGACCTGTTCAGAGGCTGATTGAAATAATAAGACATGTGGTGACCAATCTACTCATTATGCAATCTTCTAAACTACCACTTCAGTGAGACACAGTCCTTAATTTTTATGAAATGGTTATGGAAATGTGAATTCCAAAATCCCGGCTCTGTTGAGTTAAAGCAGCCGTGTGCAGCCAATGAGATGCTGCATAGAAATCTAGCATGATGCCTGGCACACAGTAGGGACTGCACCCGTAGTAATAAAATTACTACAATAAAATTATATCACCGCTGTTCTCAAAGATTTCCCACAGGTTTCCCCATGTGGACCTTCCTCTCTTCTCTTCCTGGCAATTTTCTCCGTTGCTTCTTGTCTTTCTTGCTTTCCTTCCCACATTTTTGAGCATCTAGCCTGAGCCATGCATGCATTTTCCTAGGCACGAGGTGAAGAAAACCCAAAACACCTTGTTCTGCCTCAGGCCCTGAGCTTTGCACTGGGAGGGAGGAGGGAGTGGCTGATTCCCCAGGAAGGAATGTTTTAGATCCTTGGCTTGAAATGGATTTTGAAGGCCAGAAAGGAGTGAGTCAACGGAGGCTGAACACTGAGCTTTTCAGGCCGATGGCATAATTTTGCACCAGAAATGACAGTCGTTTGGGGACCATGGGGAAGCTTTGAGGGATGGGAGACATGTGGGGACAGCTTTGGGCTACAGCCATGAAAATAGGTTGGGAAAATCCTTCAGAAAAAGATGATCTGTGTTTGATCCTAAGTGAACAATATCAAGACCAAACGTATTTTTTTCGGGAGATTCTCACGGACAGAGAATGCACCTGTGTTACATGGTGCCCACGCAACACAATCCCCAAGGCACAAAGGGAAATGTGCCAAGGTGTGTGCCCCTGTGACCCTCCACTGCCTCCGCACCACGAGGTCAACCGCGGTCCAGCTCCTCAGCTGCGGGTGCAGCGAGCACCGTTTCACAGCTCGCACAGCCGGGAGTGGGAGACTCGACAGGACAGACAGGCCTGTTCTTCTCGAAACTGGTTCAGGCCGATGAAACGGGGCCTGCTGAACCGCCTCGCAGAGGGTGTGGTAAACGCTGTGACAGGCTGAGATCCCCGCAGGGAAAAGGAGGGATGATTTCCTCCACCTAGAAGAGAGTTTTCCTGGGGAGGACGCCGCTTCCCATGGGTTGTAAAGGATGAAACTTGACTTCACAAGGGCGTTGAAGGGAGAGAGCTCCTCTCAGTCCTGCTCTTTTCTGTGATGCTGTTTGGTCTTCGCCTTCCTGCCCAGGACGGTAGGTAGTGAGCGCTCTCTCCTCTGGCCCCTGCGACAGTATTTCTAGGGCCGCCTGACCCTGTTTCTCCTCAGTGCTTGACGTGTGCTTGAATGTCACATAGGCAATTTTATAAGGTTAGACTAGCGCTTTGAAGTAGGTAAAATATGCTACATTTTGTAAACAAAAAATAATTAAGTCCCAGGACACATAAATTCATGGTTATCCCAATAATAATCATGGAGGCAGATACCAAATCCTGCTCATTCTAATGGCAGACAAAACAGGCTCCAACCCTAACTACCCTTCCGTTCGCCTGTCTGGGGTCACCCATCAGTGACCAGAAACCAGGAAGGAAGGGAAAGGGAGGGGGATTAATAATAAAAAACAAAACCTATATTGAGCCCCTACCACATGATGGTAGGACTTAACACTTCCTTCCTCACTTAACCTTGATGCCAGCCTGAGGAGGTGGATGTCCTCGGGCCCGTTCTGAAGACAAGGAAGCAGAGGCGTGTCCCTCACGCGTGTCCCTCACGTGTGTCCCACAGCCTGTCTTGCTGGAGTTTCAGTGGCTGCTCTGCCTCTTCCCGGGAGTGGTTTCTGACACTTGGCCTTTAATTGTACCTTGTATAAATATTCCTGATCTCCTCACCCGCTGTTTTAAGCCTCACATGGAATTGGATCAGCACGGACCGCGGTACCATTTCCACGGGGGACTGCACAGCCCCCGCTGCATTCTCCCTGCTCTGCAGTCTGCTCCCCTCCAGCCCTGTTTTGACACCTGTGTCTTTCCTCTCTGTCCTCCCCCCAGGGCTATTTTCTGGGCCCAAGAGCTTCCTCCTCATGGATTTATTGGTGCACATTTCCGTTCACACACGGAGTGAGAGCCTGCTCAGTGCCATGCGGGTGCCTGGTGCCGGACACACACCGCAAGTCAGAATAAATATCTCTGTCCTCACCAGCTTGCGCCCCTGGGCATGATGGACAAGGGGCTGGGCAGTTGAGGCCAGAGTCACGGCAAAGGGAGGGGACCCAGAAGATTCTGAGGACTGGAGCGGGGCACCTCCTAGCCGTGGGTAGTTGGGAGAGCCATCGGGGTGGGGGAACATGACACCCAAGTAATACCTTGGAGAGCAGATGAGGACAATGAAATGAAGGGGACTTGGGCCGAAGTCACCCCACCTCGCATACACTGTGACAAAAAGGACTCTGAAAGCAGCGTTCCCGGGGGCACCACGGACCAGGGTGAGACAGCGCAGGACTGGTCACCCAGCAGGCAGCAGTGCGTCTGTGCCTCCGAGGGGGAGTTCAGCACCTGTGCCTGGTTTATCTGCGCCAAGGCCTGTGGATCCCTTCTTGCCTTCTGAACCCTCCGTGGGCTGGAAAGTACAGCTGATGGCGGAAGGCGTGTTTGTACCTGGGGGACCCAGACAGGCGAGTGGGGCACAGGACTTGAATCAGGGGGTTGGGGCTGTCATTGTGTTCTCTGAGCCACTTTTAATAAACTTTCCTGATACCCCGTCAAAGGATGTGGTCTCCATCAAAAGCTCTTTTCGGTAACCAAATCAACAAGAGGAGAAAAATACACCTACACAGGCCAGGTGCGCGGCGGCCTCGGAGGGGGCGGGGCGCCGGCTCCC
>PVIW01012437.1:0-32137 GCA_004026585.1 Noctilio leporinus
CTTCTTTCTTTCTGCCATATAGAATTCCATTGTGTAAATGTACCAAAGTTTTTTGATCCAATCATCCACCGATGGGCACTTAGGCTGTTTCCAGCACCTGGCTATTGTAAATAGTGCCGCTATGAACATAGGTGTGCATAGGTTCTTATGAATTGGTGTCTCAGGCTTCTTTGGGTATAGTCCAAGTAGTGGAATTGCTTTGTTATTTTTCTATCTTGAGAAACCACATGTCTTTGCTCTGCAGAACAATAGATAATAGTTTATATTTGGTTTGTTTCAAATATAAAATCGATTTTTCGACAAACCTGCTTGTTGAAAGAGTGGGAAGGCTTTGTTTTGAATCCAGCCTATATCCACAGTTTGAACAACACATACATACATCTATGCATAACTCATAAAAGAGGAATATACAAAGAGCTATGAGATTTCACACAATTTGGAGATCATTTTTGTCTTGAGAACACTGGACATGATTTCATGGAGGTTGAATGTGAGCTGGGTATTGAGGAAGGTGATCTTCTTTTAATGGGAGGCAAGGATTTTCTAAGGAAGTGGATAATGTGAATTGAATAGTAGATGAGGGTGAGAAAAGTCTCTGGGAATTTTAAGTTTTCAAGTTTATTGTGGAGTAGATTGAAGGTTAATTCAGATCAGATATAGTAAAAAACAATTTTAGTTTGGATTCCCTTCCAAGTTAATTCTGCAACAAGAACGTGGGTGTAGGCAGGTGACTTTTTTAGGAATTACTCTCAAGATGAGTAAATGATGAGGTAAGACAGTGAAGGGCAAAATCCCTCAAAAGGGTTCATTGATGAGCAAGTTACCTCCATAGACAACTGGAGCCCAATCCATTTAGAGAATCCCCTGGTAACCAATATGGAACACAGTGAGGAATTATTTCACTGAAGGACGGGAAAGATGGAGTATTTATCTTTGAAATCTTATTCCCCATTGGCTGAGAATTGAAAAATAAGGATGACTACACTACCATACTTCTGAGTTGCTGTTGCAGGCAGCTAGTCAAACTCCCAAGTTGCTCAGGAAATTCCTCAGATGAAGAAAATAAGGAGCCCAAAATGCAAATTTGACATGTTGGGAACTGTTTCCACCTGCAGCTTCATGTGAACTCCTGAGAGCTGACAGTATAAGGGAAGGGGCATCAAGGGTCTACTACAGTGACCTTGGATGACAAAGTGAGGATTTTTCAATAGATATTATAAGGACACACAAACCTCCTTATTCCCTCCAGCCTCATTTCTACCTCTGGAACACATTCTGGTCTGAGTCATGGTTCTGAATTTTGCTACCCATTAGGATTATCTAAGGAGGCTTATAAAAATCCTGATGTCCAGGCCTCTTTCCAGGGCAATTTAATCATTCTAGTGACATTCAGGGTTTAGTGGTTTTCAAAGCTCCCCAGATGATTCCAATGTGCAGCCATGATCAGGCCATAGCTATAAAGTAGTAAGTCTACTTTCATACACAACATCAAATCACGAGTTCTAATTCTGGCTTTGTCCTGGTAACTGGGTTTTTTGGGTTTTCCTGGAAACAATTAATTATCCTTCTTATTCAATCACTGTGGTAATTGCATTCTGCTCCCTTGTTAATATTCTTCCCAGCACCCATGTCCTCTATTTTTGCCAAGCTTCCCCAGCCTTGATCAATATCTGAACTTTAGTCCTAAGGGTAAAAGTTTGTTGGCTGGTGTTTCTGGTGCCAACAGCCTGCCAGCCTGATTGTCTTCATCACAGTCCCATGCCCCATCCTTAGCCAAATGAAGTCTCTAAGCCTTATAAAGCTGAGATTCCTCTGAAGTTTGCAGCTAAAGTAAGGTTCCTTTTTCCTAATTATTTCCTATTAAGTTATTATTTTTTTCTATTATGTAATAAGAATCCATTATGTTTCTCTTCTCTGAAAGACCTGGGTGAAGCCCTACTTTAGACTTTGGAAATGTGAAATTAAAATGCATGGAACACTTGCTATCAAGAAATTGAAGCAAGTGGCAAAGCAGACCATCTCTTCTCCTCCGGCCTGCTCCTCAACTGTCATGGAAGATAATGAACACAAAAGATATGGCTTCCCACAATGTCATTATTATTCTTTTCAACAAATGTATCTACTTATACTGCATCTGTGTTAAACTTGCTTCTTTCCTGCAACTTCAGGTTATGAGGTGTTTCTCTCCTCCCCAATCTAATCCAAGCCCTTGTGCTATGGCTTTCATACTTTCTTTCTTCCTTAGTACTTTCACTTCATTAATTCAGTTCTTCCTCCAATTACTCGGATCACTAAAATGTTATTTATATCTCCCACCTTTAAAACAGACAAACAAATCAAAAACAATGATCTCTACTTTGGCCCTAAATTTTCCTCAAGGCAATATTACCCTTTTGCCTTCCCTTTGCTGCAAAAAATAGGAGAGAATAGTCTACACTCAGTGAATTCACTTCCTCAACACATTCAAGTCTGACTTATGACAACTTCTTTATTGAAACTGCTATTGCAGAGGTTCCCAATGACCTTCCAGTTGCTAAAACTAAATAAATGTTTTACTAATTGTTGGATAGTCTTACAACATGCATGTATTTTCAACCTCTAGCTGTATGTACCATAAGAATCTCAAATTCAACCTGTTACTGTCCAAGCCATTATCACTTGGCATCTACCTCTACCACTCTACTGAATACACTTGGAAAAAGATCTCCAATGTTTTCTTAGTTGAAAAATCTAATTGAAATTCCCTCCTTAGGAAATATTTTTCACTTCCAGACTTCTGTATTCTCCTGTCATATATTTCCTCTCTAAACATTTCTTCTCTCTCTTTTACATCTCTTTTCCAACTTGCTCTGTAGATCTCATTATTCCTCTATATTCTGAGCTGATACAGTTAACAGGTAGCACCTACCGAGTGAGGAGACTCCTCATGCATAGTGTAGTGCAGGAGGAGCATGCATAATAGAAAGTTATGGTTTATTTTTTATCCATTCAGCATTCCATGTCTTTTGATTTGAAAGTTATGTTTCAAGGGATTAATTAAGGAAGAGGTAAGAGAATGATGTTGGCATGACCATTCATGAAGAGGTGTAGGGTGCTCTATCCAAGTATAATGGCAAAGCCACTGTCTCCAATCCTTAAATCTTTCTGAACCACACTAAATCATGGCTATTAAGAGAAGACTAAACCATGGACATGGACAATAGGTGGGATTGACTTTGGGGGGAATGGGTGGGTGGGGAGGGGGACAGAGGGGAGCAAAAAGGGGATTGATGTAATACAACAACAATAAAATAAAAATTAAAAAAAGAGAAGACTAGAGCAACAACCAAATATACAATTTACTAGTTATTTGTGAGCCAAATAAAGTTAGAGCTCATTCTTTCATCTATGAATTTTCAACATCTAACACACTATCTTATCATTGTAAAAACAAAAATAATTTTTTTAAAAACAAATTAATGACATAAAAGCCCTCAGAACCCAACTAATGAGGCATTTGTGCTTTTGACCTACACAGCTTTCAGAAGCTCAATGGGAACAGGAGAGAAATAGGGTGGTCTGTATGTTCAATGGTTGGTAATTCACAAGGTGGTCCCAATGGAAGATGAAGCAAGTAGAACCAAAAGGGATATTTTAAACAAAATGGGTTGAGTTCCAGTGACAGAGAAAAGTATACATCTGATAGGAACATGGGTTGGATAGAGGTAGTAGGAGAGTAGGCTGTGGTGAGAAGGGGAAATTCAGAGTTTCCATTCTTGGATGAGGATAAAGCTGAGTGAAGATAAGCCTCAATTTGTGACTATTCCAGAGTAAATTGAAGCTATGAGGAGATGAGACAGGGCAAAAATGTAGGATACCAAGTGTTTGATGATAACATGGCAACAAAGGTGGGGAAGATCACTGCAATCCAAGTGCTAAAGAATGTGAAAGAAGTTTCTGCCTGAGAAAGGTAGTATGGCACAGTGTTTAAGAATATAGACTCTGGATTCAGAACTGTGGTTTAACTTATACTTTTATTGTTTACCAGCTGTGTGACCCTAAACAAGTGACCTTGGGCAGTTAGTTGACCTAGCCAAACCTAAATATCATCATCTGTAAGACAGAGAAAATAGCATCTATCTCATAAGGTTGTTATCTTGATTAATCATTTAATCATGCAAGTAAAGTGCTTTAACACACAATAGCTAATATGTAGTGAGCCCTCAGTAACTATCAACTGAAAAACATAAACCAGTCATTAAGATAGGGCAACAACAATATGAGAGTTGGCTTGATTTTCAAAAAATGAAAAGTAAGAGTATGTATTTAAATTCATTCTAGTTATTGAGTCCACATACATTCTTTCCAGGGAGTTGAAAAAAACCTACCAATGAAATCATGGAACTACTTTGAAGGTAATCTTTGAAGAGTACCTAATTTAGCCTGGGTTCCACTGAAAATAAATCATAAGGCAAATGCTAAATGCTAATACTTTATAGAGGCATGCAACCTTAAGAATGAAGAGTGAGAAAAAGGCAGTGTAGTGAGGCAGAAAGTGAAAGCAAATACAAAGAAGCATGCTACCTAGTTGGTCATGGCTTCATGACAAGTTAACTGCTTCATCTTGCCAGATGGTTTGAGAGCAGTACTGCCCTTGGACTCAGGCAACAGGGATCCTTGCCTTGAGCAGTGCATAATGCACACACATGCACACACACACACACGCACACGCACACACACACAATACATGCATGTCTCTTTCACTAGAGATATAGCATTTAGTAAGTACTTTTGGCACAGCACTCAGCAGTTCTGGCACAGTCATGGTATGTGTTGTAAATGTCTTCTTTCATGACTAACACGATCCAGGTCTCAGGAAGATGTCTCTCAACATCTCTTGCCTTGTACTCTGATGCCAGTGATGGGTTGTCCCACAATGTCTCATTATCAGAGATGGAGTTATTTCCTATCCCAGCCTGCAGGAAAGTTTGAGTTACAGAAGCATGTAGGCAAGAGAAAAAAATTTACTTACATACATTCCCTTGGTTTGAGTGAAGTAAATTATTGCATTCTGTAATTGGGAAGAGGTCTGATATTCCTTTTACATTTCTGTTTTTCTATAGTTGTTCCATCCTCCTTCCAGATTCCCCAGAAAATTTGTCTCTTACCTTCTCCCTAACTCATACTTTAGAGAAGAGGTATATTTCTGCTTAGAGGAGATAATGTTTTAATATTTTTTTAATCCCTTGGTTCCCTCCCCTTTCTGAATGTCATGTTGATCTCTATGCTTCAGTTGTGTCCTAGAAATATATGGCTATAACTCATGGCCCCAAACTATTTAGACAACACAAATTAGGTGGTTTATACTTGGAAGTCTTTTCTTTCTGCTAGCCATACAGTAGCTTTGTTGTTTCCCATTCCCCTATTCTTTATCAATGCAGTAACTGTATGACTCAATTTGCTGAGATGGTACAGTTTATACCTGTCCTCCTGGCATAATTATTAAAACTGCCTCATTTCTGGAGCTCCAAGGAACCAGAATATACTAGCATAATAGCAGAGAGGGAGGAGCTTGTTAAAGAGATCCAATATCATTTTTGACAGTATGGATGAGCCTAGAGGATATTAGGCTAAGTGAGATGAGTCAGAGAAAGACAAATACCATACTATTTCACTTACATGTGCAAGTGGAGGAAAAACATAAACAAACAAAACAGAAGCAGACTCATAGACAAGCAAAAAGACTGATGTTTGCCAGAGTGGCAGGGTCTTGGGGAATTGGGTGAAAAAGGTGAAGAGATTGTGAAGTACAGATTAATAGTTACAAAACAGTCATGGGGATATAAAGTACAGCATAGAAAATATAGTCAATAATATTGTAATGACCATGTATTGTGCCAGTTGGATACTGGAAATATCAGAGAGAGGGGAACACCTTGTAAAGTATATGATTATCTAACCACCATGCTGTACACCTAGAACTGATACAAAATAATATTGACTGTAAACTATAATTGAAAATGAAACTAAAACACAGACACACAAAGAAGAGATCTAATAATATTGCTTTTGAACTCCCAGGTTCACCCTCAACCTGTGCATGCATGGATCTGATATTAGATACTAAAGGCCTTATAGGATGAGCTAACAGATAGACCTTCACCGGTTCCCAAACTGACCACTGGGTGGTGTATGTGAGGGACAGTTCCAAATAACCTGCAAAGCCTTCCACGATTGAACAGACGTGAGTACTAAAACCCACAGAAGGTGGGTTGAAAGTTGCAGCCTGAATCAAATCAAATACATGCTATCACAAAAATATTAGGACCTATTCAAATACCTACTAAAACTATCAACACCCTTTGTAGAATTTAAGCAAGACCCAGTCTCACAACATAATACTCAAAATGTCCAAGAAACAATCTAAATTTACTCAGCATATGAACAATCCCAGCAATCTCAACTCACATGGAAAAACAATCAACAGGTGCCAACAAGATGTCACAGATAATGGAATTTTCTGACACAGACATTAAAGCAGTTATAATAAAAACTGCCAGAAAGAGCAATCACAAATACTTCTGAAATTTGAAGTTAAAATTTAAAGTATCTGAAAAAAAGAGAATATATGAAGAATAACCAAATGAAAATTTTAGGAATGGAAAATACAAACTGAAATTTTAAAACCTTACTTGATATTATCAATAGCAGAATGGAGGTGATAGAAGAAAGAGTTAGTGAACATAAAGCTATATCAATAGGAATTATCAAGTATGAAAAACAAATAGAATTAAATTGAAAAAATAAACAGAGCCAATAAGACCTATAAGATTACAATAAAATGTCTAACATTCATATCATTGGAGTCCTACAAGAAAAGTAGTAAGTGTGGTGCTGGAAAATACTTAAAGAAATAATGCTCAAAAACTTCCTCGGTTCTATAATAGACCTACAAACCCAAAAAACTAAATGAACATCAAACAGAGTAAACCCAAAATATTCAAGTGTAGAAACATTATTATCAAACTGCTAAAAACCATAGGCAAAGAAAAATCTTGAAATAGCCAGAGAAAAATGATGCACTACTTTCAGTACAGCAATTATTTAAATGACAATGGGTTTCTCATCAAAAACTATAGTGGCCAGGAAAAGTGGGTAGAACATTTTTAATGTGCTGAAAGAAAAGAACTGTTAATTTAGAATTCTATGTTCAGAGAAAATATCCTTCAAGACAGAGGGAGACTAAACTTTGGGTAGGGACCACACAATGCAATATACAGATGACGTGTTATAGAACTGTACACTTGAAATTTTATGTTAGCCAATAACACTCCAATAAATTTAATAAAACAGTGAAATAAAGACATTCTCAGTTGAAGGAAAACTAATATAGAGCCAAAAGATCTGGTCTAAAAGAATTGCTAAAGAAAGTTCTTTAGACAAAAGGGAAATCATACCCAAGGAAAACTGGAACATCAAGAATGTAGGAAGAACACCAGAAATCCTAAATATCTGGGGGAAATAAGAGAGAAAACACAAATTACCAATATCAAAATGAAACAGAGACTATTACTGAAGACCCCACAGACATTGGGAGGATAATAAGGGAATATTATTAACAACTTCATGCACATAAATTGAAAAATTAAGATGAACTTTAGACCAATTCCTTGAAAACTACAAACCACCAAAACTCACCCAATGTGAACTATATAATTTGAATTACCCTGTAACTATTAAATAGATTCAACAAAACATGTACATATTCTGTATGTAGAAAACTACAAAAATCTAAGAGATTAGAGAAGACCTAAATCCATGGGTAGATACACTGTTTTCATGGATTATAAGACAATATATTAAGGGTATATTCTCCCCAAATTGCTCAATAGTTTTAAAATAATACCAATATAAATTCCAACAGTAGTTTTGTAAATATAGGCAAACTGATTCTAAAATGTATATGGAAGGGAAAATAAAGTAGAATAGCTAAAACAATTTTTAAAAGATAGAGTGAGAGGAATTATTATAATTGATGTTTAAGTTTACTATATAGCTACAATAATTAAGAGAGTATAGTATTGGAAGAGAGGTAGACACATAGAACACTAGACAGAATACAGAACACAGAAAAAGATGTTTAGTTATTTAGTTTTTTTTTTTTAAGTTTTTATTGTATTCATTTTATTTTATTACCAATGTTATTGGCTTTTTCTTTCTTTCTTTTTTTTTTTTTAAAGATTTTATATTTAGAGAGAGGGGAAGGGAGAGAGGCAGAGAGGGAGAGAGACATTAATGCATGGTTCCCTTTCACTTGCATCTAGTTATAGACCTGGCTGGAGACCAAGCTTGCAACCTGATTATGTGCCCTGGCTGGGAATCGAACCAGTGACCTTTGGGTTCACAGACTAGTGCCTTATCCAATGTGCCACCAGCCAGGGCTTAGTTATTTAGTTTTGACAAAAGCGTTTTCAACAAATGGTTTTGGGACATTGATCAGTCATATGCAAAAAACTTAACTTTAACCTACTTTGCATTTTATACAAGACTTATTTTAAAATAGATCATTGACTGAAGGCCTCAGCACCAGATCCAAGATGGCGGCCAGCAGGAGGCTGATGAAGGAGCTTGAAGAAATCCGCAAATGTGGAATGAAAAACTTAACATCCAGGTTGATGAAGCTAATCTATTGACTTGACAAGGGCTTGTTGTTCCTGACAAACCTCCATATGATAAGAGGAACTTCAGAATCTAAATCAACTTTCCAGCAGAGTACCCATTCAAACCACTGAAGATCATATTTAAAACAAAGATCATCCCAGCATTGATGAAAAGGGACAGGTTTGTCTGCCAGTAATAAATGCTGAAAACTGGAAGTCAGCAACCAAAACTGACCAAGTAATCCAGTCCCTCATAGCACTGGTGAACCGACCCCCAGCCCAAGCGCCCACTTTGGGCTGACCTAGCTGAAGAACACTCTAAGGACCATAAAAAATTCTGTAAGAACACTGAAGAGTTTATAAAGAAATATGGGGAAAAGTGACCTGTGGACTAAAATCTGCCATGATTGATTCAAGCGAGTGTGAGCAGAGACCCCAAACAGTGCATTCAGACACCTCGCAAAGCAGGACTCTGGAAAATTGACATGTGCCACTGCCTGGTGTTTGCTTGTGGCAGTTACTGACTTTCTACAGTTTTCTTAATCAAAAGTAGTATAGTTAATCTGTAAAGAAAGGATTAAAATTTTAACATGTTCTTTAAAAAAATAGATCATTGACTTGAACATAAACATAAAATTATGAAATTATTAGAAGAAAAGATAGAAGAAATCTTTGTGACAGAAGTTAGGTGAAGTGTTCCTTAGACATGACACCGAGAATACAATCCATTAAAAAAAATAGATAAATTAGCCCTGGCTGGTGGCACAGTGGATGAGGTGCTAGCCTGTGAACCCAAAGGTTGCTGGTTTGATTCCCAGCCAGGATAACATGACCAGGTTGCAAGCCAGATCTCCAGCCAGGTCCATAACTGGAGGCAGGTGAAAGGCAACCACACATTGATGTTTCACTCCCTCCTTGCCTCTCTCCCTTCCCATCTCTCTGAAAAATAATAAATAAAAATCTTTTTAAAAATAGATAAGTTGAAGTGTACCAAAAAATTTTAAATTCACTCTGTGAAAGACACTGTTAAGAGGATGTGGGGCAAAGGGAACCCTCGTGCACTGTTGGTGGGAATGCAGGCTGGTGCAGCCACTGTGGAAAACAGTATGGGGATTCCTTAAAAAATTAAAAATGGAACTGCCTTTTGATCCAACATTTCCACTACCAGGACTATACCCAAAGAATCCTGAAACACCAATTCATAAGAACCTATGTACACCTATGTTCATAGCAGCACTATTTACAATAGCCAGGTGCTGGAAACAGCCTAAGTGCCCATCAGTGGATGATTGGATAATAAAACTTTGGTACATTTACACAGTGGAATACTATACAGCAGAAAGAAAGAAGGAATTCCTACCCTTTGCAACAACATGGATGGAACTGGAGAGTATTATGCTTAGTGAAATAAGCCAGTCAGTGAGGGACAAATACCATATGATCTCACCCATTACAGGACAATAATGAACAAAACTAACAACGAGCAAAACAGACCCAAGTATATGAATACAGTGAATAGGCCTTCAGTGGTCAGGGGGAAGGGGTTTGGGGGAGAGGGGAGGCAGAGGCAAGGAAGGGGAGCAGTTTAGACAAGATCCTAGTATAAAGGAACCATGGACATGGACAACAGGGGGGATTGACTTTGGGGGGAATGGGTGGGTGGGGAGGGGGACAGAGGGGAGCAAAAAGGGGATGGATGTAATACAACAACAATAAAAATTTTTTAAAAAGACACTGTTAAGAGGGAAAAAGACAAGTTACAGACTGGGAGACTTTATTGAAAAGCTTATATTAGACAAAAGATATGTATCCACAACATACAAAAAATTCTCAAAACCTAGCAATAAGAAAATATATAATCTAATTGAAAATAGCCAAAGGACTTGAGCAGACTTCACCAAAGAAGGTATAAGGATGGCAAATATGCATACGAAAAGATGTTCAATGTCATTGGTCATTAGGGAAATGCAAATTACCCACAATGAGATACCATTATACAACTATTAGGATGGCTGAAATAAAAAAATACTGACATTCTTTGAGTGGTGGGTACAGATCTTATGTCATAGAAATGTACACTTGAAACCTATATGATTCTATTAACCAATGTCACCCCAATAATTTAATTGAAAGTTGAAAAATACTGACATTATCAAGTGCTGATGAGGATACAAAGTAACTAGAAATCTCACACACTCTTGGTGGAAATACAAAAAGGCATAATACTCTGAAAAATGGTTTGACAATTTCTTAAAAAGTTAAATAGCTACCATATGACCCAGCTATACCATTCCAGGGTATTTACCTCATAGCAAGCATCTGCAATCTTTATTTTTTTAATTTAATTTTATTGTTATATTACATCCCCATCAGCAATCTTTTTCTGTGAAGAAGCGAATAGTCAATATTTTAGGCTTTGCAGGTCATATAGTCTCTGTCTATTCCAGTTTGGGTAATAAATTATTTGGTTAGCCTATTTATGAGCTCTTTCATAACAACATCTACTCTTAATTTTGTTCATCATTTGCAGATGAGGATACTGAGGTCCACAGTTATTTAATTATTAAATGATTGTGCTAAGAGCTGAAACTATGATATATGAATGCAAAGCTTGAGCTTTATCCAGCCTTTCATCAGATGGGTTGTTCTTCAGATCAGCTGCTATGCAGTTGCTTTAATTACATTCACCTTTACAGTGAAATTTATCAATGAGTTCTGAGATAGGTTGGGCAAGGAGGAACTCTCGGAGGAGTGAACATTTTAGGTGTAAATGAAAAGAGGAAGTGAACCATGTGAATGTCAATGGGCTTTACAAATACAAGAAACATCAAGTGAAACATTTGAGGCAAGGTCAGATTTATGGGTTTACGGAGTAGCAGGGTCAGTGTGTCTCAGGAAAAGAGAGTGAAAGGAATAGTAGTAGGATACATATTCAAAGAAGTAGATATTGCCCAGATCATGTGGAGCTTTGGAAGTCATAGTGGGTATTTTGGATTTTAATTTAGGTATACTGGAAAACCAATGGAGAGTTCTAAAGAGGGAAGTAATTCATCTGATTTATGCTTGTGAAATTACATTGTTGGAAGACCAGTATGAAAGTGAAGTTGGGGGACCAGTTAGGAGGTTATGGAGATGAAAATGACTTTGGGTAGGGTGATAACTGTGGTAGTTATGAGAAACAATGGGATTCAGGATATATTCTTAAGTAGGGTCACTAGAATTTGCTGATGGGTTGGGTAAAGAGTCAAAAAGAAAGAGATTTTCCAAGTTCTGTGCTAAACACTGTGAAAGCAATGAGAAGTGGTCAATTCAATGATGTGTTTTGAAAAAAGACCACAGAACTTGATAATAAACTGGGAAAACAGGGGAAGAAACAAGGAAGAATTAAAGATGACTCCTAAGTTTTAAGTCTGAGCAAATGGATAAACAGAATTACTATATAATAAGGTAAGAAACTCTGAGAAAGCAGTAGGTTTGGGAGCAAAATGAAAAGTTATGCTTCTTTTTAAAATATTACATTTATTTATTTGTAGAGAGAGGGGAAGGGAGAGAGAGCGAGAGAGAGAGAGAGAGAGAGAGAGAAAGAGAGAGAGAGAGAGAGATCAATGTGTGGCTGCCTCTCACACGCCCCCAACTGGGGACCTGGCCCGCAACCCCAGGCCTGTGCCCTGACTGGGGATTGGACTGGCGACCCTTTGGTTAGCAGGATGGCACTCAATCCATTGAGCCACATCAGTCAGGGCTAAAAGTTATGCTTCTTAATCCAAGTAAAACTATAAAGCAGGTGGTTTCATATATGAATCTGGTATTCAGGAAAGAGATCAGGGCAGGAGATATAAATTTTGGAGTCTTCACCATCTAGATAGTATTTTAAAATCACAAGAGTGGGTGAGATCACCTGGTGATAGTGTGGATTTTAAAGAGGGACAAAGGCTGTGCTCTAGGGCACTCTATTCTTTAGAGGTCAGGAAGAGGAGGATGGGTTAGCAAATTAAATTGTGAAAGAAGCAAGCCAATGAGGTAGGAGGAAAATCTGGAAACCCAAGTGAAGAAAGGGTTTCAAGGAAGAGAATATCATCAACTATGTCAAATGTTGTGAGGCCAAGGAGGGTGAGGACTGAAATTGATCATAGGGCTTAGTGTTAAGTAGGTTGGTCACTGGTGATCTTTATAAGAACCTTTTCAGAGTAGAGGGAATAAAATCTGAGAGTGGGGGGATGAGAATGTGGAGACTAAATCTTTATGCTAGTTCTCTTTTATAGGGGGTGAAATAAGAGGGGCATGACTTCAAGTGGATGATTTTTAAGTGGGCCCAAATATATAGTTCACAGTTGGTAAGAGTGTCTAGATAATTACCATGTTCCAAGGACATATTGTTAGGGAGCTCTATTGAAATTACAGTTTGAAAATCAATAAAAGTTATTTTCCATCTTGAAATATAAATGTTGTATATTAAATGATGAAGAAGAACCAAGTTAATATTTAATTCAATATGAGGATAATCTTTGAGGTCAATTCCATACATTTAAATGAAGCAAAATACTAGCTCCAAAGATAGCTTAATAACTTTACATCTTTGAGAGGCATCTCTAAAATCACAATACCTGATATAACTATCTTCAGAGCTAGTCATTTAATACATGGCATTGACCTACTTTCCTCTGCAATTATTTAAGTTAGCTGTTTGGTTGAATCTTCTTGCAATGTGAAGAAAAGGACTGTAGTTTGTTAAACATTTTGTTACTCAAAATTATAGAACTCATTTAACAAATGGATTATTGCAAATATATGTAAAATAAATTAAAGCATAGCAAACTCATTTAAAAACATTAGTTTTCCAGTATAAAAAAAAATTAATTAAACCATGGACATGGACAACAGGTGGGATTGACTTTGGGGGGAATGGGTGGGTGGGGAGGGGGACAGAGGGAAGCAAAAAGGGGATGGATGTAATACAACAACAATAAAAATTTGTTTAAAATTTAATTACCATTTTACCAGTTTTTGATGTTAGACAAATCATCTTCCAAGTTACTTACTTGAATATTAAATTACATCTAGCACATGCATAGGCAATTTTGAGGATTGAAATGTCTCTTATTTTACTTTCCCTCAGTAAATATAATACAAAGTGGTTTTGTGGTAAAGGGAGAATCAACAGAAAGGCTGTTCTACTTGTCCAAATATGACAGCTCTCCTGTATGGTATTAAGTGCTATGGTTTTCATACTGTACTTAAAAGCCTGATTTCCTTCCCTTTCCACTGAAGATTATCTGCTTTTTGATTCACTGACAGATAATGACAAAACATTGCCTATACTGCCAAAATGAAATGAGAGCAAGAGTTACACTAGAACAGCAAGTACATTCTTTCCTTTTGCCCAACACTGAGTCAGTCTCTTATAAATTATTTTTATTTGAAAGGATTTATTCAGTATTTCCAAAGAGAAGGGCAGGGAAGGAGGAAGAAGGGGAGAGAAGCATTAAAGTATGGTTGCCTTTCACCTGCCTCCAGCTGGGGACCTGGCTGGAGACCTGGCTTGCAACCTGGTTATGTGCCCTGACTGGGGAATTGAACCAGCAACCTCTGGGTTCACAAGCCAGCACCTATCACCTGAGCCACCAGCCAGGGCCTCTTATAAATTATTATAACAATAATATTTTTCCAAGTGAGAAACACAATTTTCATAAAGCCTAGAAATGAAGTAACTGATTGAAGTTTTTGCAAAGCAACATAAACTCTGACCCAGAAACCATATAATAAATATTTTCAAGTTATTTCTAGTTTGGCTCTGAAGACAAACCCAAGTAGAGATGTATTTAAAAAGAAAGAAGCCAGGTGAAAGGCAACCATACATTGATGTGTCTCTCCCTCTCTGCCTCACTCCCTTCCCCTCTCTCTGAAAATAATAAATAAAAAATCTTTAAAAGAAGAAGAAGGAGGGGCAGGAGAAAATCATAAAGTAAATTTAATTCAGCACATGGAAACAATCGTTAATTTTAATGAATGATTGCTGAGTTACAGACTCACAAATTGTTATGGAGAATCATTTTGAAGCCATTCTTGAACATTTGCTGAAATGGTTTCTTTTCTAAAATAAACACCCATCATCTTAACCCTGAGGGACGTGCTAACTTCTTAGTATAACTCAAGGTCTTCATAGATGTAAATTTATATGAAACACTTATAATAATATAAAATTTTTTACTAACACAACAAACATAATATTGAAATTAGTAAATTATAATCTAATTTGAATTATATATAATATTTTTATCTTTTTATTCTTTCATTTTTACCTCTAGCATGTTTTGAGTGCCCTAGGATTAGTATGGAGTCAACAATTGACAAAAATATGCAGAATTTGAAGATAATTTAGAGAAGATCAAAAATAAGAAGAATGAGGTCTTGGGAAGTCAGCATTTTAAAGAAATTGAGTGCATCTCCCCCCTCAAAATAAGACAGAATTTTAATTTACTTTTATTCTGCTTGTTTGTGGAATACAAAATTGAATATCATACCACCAGGTAACAGTTTAAATATGCAAGAAAATCAGCAAAGAGTATAAGGACAGAAAAAGTAAGAGATCAAAAGTAAAGTAAGCAACACAACATAGCCCAAGAGGCTTAATATAGCATGTGCTTGTAAGCAATGAACTGCCCATTTGACTCTGCTCCCCAGAAGCAAATGCAAAGATATAACACGGTAAATTACATCACACAGATGAGCTTTTTAGAATAGCCACACCTTTTCCTAGTATTGAGGCCAGAGTAGTAAGATACCATGTTACACAATTATCAGTGTCCTCAGCAACTTCCTTTCAGTGAATACAGCCATGGATTTCATAGAGCTGTTTCTTTTCTTTTCTTTTTTTTTAGTAAATGATAGTGACATAATAGAAAAGAGCATTCAAGAGAAGCATTTCTAGGAGATACTAAAACATTATGGGGCAGGAGTGTCACATGATTAGGCTGATATAATGTAGAATAAGGATATAAACCCAAGCTGCCCAATACAGTAGCCACTAGTCATGTGAGGCTATTTGCATTTGAATTTCAATTAATTAAAACTAAGTACAATTGAAAACTCAGGTCCTCAGTCATACTAGCCACACTTCAAGTTCTCCGTGGACATCTGCGGCTGGTCCTATGACATTGTATAGCATAGAGAATAGTTCTAACGTTGTAGAAAGTGTATAGTGCTGACTTAACCTTATAAAAAAGAATGCACTGAATATTTTTAGACAAGCCTGTCAAACTTGTGGTAGTTACTGAGCAATTTTGAGTTCAAGGTTATGCTCTCATAATCACCAGTAGGGCAACAATTTACATTGTTAAAGCCAGTGCCATAGTTTTAACAGATAATGCGGAGGTCTTACTAATTTCCTCCCAGGACAGGAATGAATGGTGGTCGAACTTAATGCTTATTGAACAAAGCTGGAGAAAGGCAGTTTATAGTAATAAAAAGAACAAGGTGAGACAGTAAGAAGCACTTTAAAGAGTTGGGGAGAGTATTATATCATTGTTCAAAGACATGAGAATACAGAGAATTATCTTTGTAGCATGAATAAATGTGTCCTCATGCCCTTTGAATGCTACGAGCTTGAAGATTTGATTATATACCTAATAATAGTTCAAATAGTGATCATTATCTTCATTTCTGAAAGTTTTATTATCAGCTCAAGCAGAATATTTTGGGAATATAGAGAATGGAGATCTATTACAACTAATGCCATTACAAACTCATCAGCATTTATAAACATAGATAATATTTTGAAATTATTCATATCTTCCAACGTGCTCTCCACAAAACACTGTTAGAGTCCTTTTAGTATCAGCTTCATAAACATTTCACAAAATACATAAGTAAAGTGTCATAGTCTCAATTTTTCTCTTTGTTCCGTAAATATTTTTAACATAGCAGCCACAGTGATCCACTACAATGTAAGTCAGATTTTTAAAAATGTAAGTCAGATTACAGCACTCATCCATTCAAAACTTTGCTATGGCTGTCATCTCACTTAGAATAAGTGCCAAAGCCCTTATAATGGCCCGCCAGGCCTTCCATGATCAGCCTGTTATCTCTCTCTCCTCTTCTCCAACCACTTGCTCCAGCCACAATGGCACCTCTGCTGTCTCTCAATCAAGATCCTTTGCTTTAGCTGTGCTGTTCTTCCACAAGACATCATTTGTTGAAATCCCTCATCTCCTTCAAGTCTTTGCATATGCTTCACCTTCTTAATGAGATCAGCCCTGACCATTCTATTTAATACTGCCACCTGCCCACCCATTTCCAACTCTTTAACCACTGTACTCTCCATGCTCCTTAGCTCACTTTTATTGTTTCCATTGTCCTTGCTCTATATCATATTATTTTACTATATAATTGACTTATTTCTTCATTCATTGTCTATTCTCTATCTTGTCCCTCTAAAATTTAACTTCCACAAAGATGGAGCTTTTCATTCTGTTCACTAAGAAGAGTGCCTGGCACACAGGAGGCACTAGAAAAACATTTGTTGAGTGAATGACTTTATAAAAATTTCTATTTCTAAACATATAAAATTGTATTTCTCCAGTTTCTAAATATCATCATAAAACTGTATAATTTTAGAGTTGAAAGGCCCTTGGCAATAGTGTAGCACAATTACGTTTTTATGGATATAAGTAAACCATGACCCAGAGAGATTAAGTGACAGCGTAACATCGACCAACTAATTTACAGCAGAACCATAGGACTAGAGATTCTCAATCCATCTACAAAGTATGGTTTTCCAACACTGGTTATATTCTAAAATATGCTACTGTCTCAGAGTTATACCAGAAAAAGAGATGCTAACATATTTTCAGCTAATGCAGCATCATTACAATAAGTTTATATCCCTATGAGCAGCATAAACTTGAATGAGTATATTTAACATTCTTTATTTAAATTAGAATCACATACCTTAGTAATACTGCATATAATCCCTCACCAAATTATAGTTTTAAAATGTAATACTTTACATGGAATAAAAATTGTTTTGAGAAAAATACATTAATTGAACTTTCATCATTTTCAATTTCCTTTATATTTTCTGCCACCTGGGCTCTACTATATTCCCCTGCTGACAGCTGTAGTCTTAATGTGCATTTTTGAGAAAATAGGTGCTTTTTGGTCTAATCCACTTTTATCTTTGGCTTATCAGAATCATCCATATATCATAGCCTGAGGAAAGAAAATAAAATAGAGCATCTTTCTTGCATATAAATCATGGCTTGTGGATCATCGCTGTTAATTAAAAATCCTTGCAAGGCTAAATTCAACATGATGGAAGCTTAGGACATCCTTGCTAAAGGACAAACCTGGAAGGAAAGGTATCTTCAAATTTCTATCAGAAAGAAAGTCAGATAGGGTCATTAAGGATTCTGCCTCTGCATATTATATTGCACCAAAATTTGTTGCTGATTGGATATAAACATGCTAATTCCTTGGTGTAATTGGGTTACATTTTTTTGTTTCATTGATGTTTGCTTCTCTCACTATTGTCTGGCAACTTAATAATCTTAGTATTAACAGGAGATAGAAAATACAAAGGCTTATTCATATAATGTGTGAATTTTACAAGGTCAGAACAAAAATAAGCAAAGTTTTCATCATCCCATTTTAGTGACATATTCAAAAAAGAAACCCATTAGCCTTGAGTCTGGTTTGCATGGTTATTTGATACTCTTAATGCAAAAAGGAGAATGGGTAGTATCAGTGTCTTTTCAAGGTATGAATGGATATTTATTTTTAGGGTTGTGATTACTTGTGCTCCTGGTCGGTGCCAGTCAGGTCAATAGGATTATATTCCAGAAATTGATTTTCCCCCAATGAGTAAATAATGAAGTAATTTAACCTCATCTGCTTCCTAATCTAAAACCTTTCACTTGTACTGTGAGGAAAGGCAGCTGCCTTTGCTTGAGATGTGTTCATGCACAAGGCTAGTAAACATCTTTGAGTTTTATGTGAAGGTCATGCAAAGCTGATCATTTGGGAAATGTGTACAGCTGAAGTGCATCTTCCGTTCCTTGTGGCCATCAATCCTGGCTTTCAGAGGTGGCTTCACCTATGTTAAAGGGTGAACATGATACTGCATTAATCATTGGACATGGTTGCTGCCCTGAGAACTTCTCTTTCATTTATTTTAAGTGTTTATAAACACTTATAAAGTGCTGTATTTAAGTGGAAAGAAAACATCATTTAGCTGGAAATGAACATTAAAAAGCAGGTGGAAAACCATGATTATTCAGATTTTGAATTATCTGGGCTAGCTTTATGCTATACCTGTTACTTTATTATTGCACAATCTGTGGCTTCTTGAAGGATCCTAACACTCTTTGGCACTCACAATTAGACTGAAATATTTGACTCTGTTGTCATAGATGAAATCATCTAGTGGTCAGAGCAGTCCCTCTTATTTTCATGATTCACATGACTCACAGTACCCAAAACTGACACATATTTACTCCAAGCCAGGCAGGACACTAACACTCTACTTGCATTATCTCACTTAATCCTTTTAGAATCAGAAATCAAGCTAGCAAGTGGGCACTGTACTTCACATACTCCTGTGCCTGTAGTTACTGGTAAGTAACAAAAAGTATTATCCTCCAAGTTATTCATTAGCTGGTTATGCCTCCTGAGGAGATATAGGATTATATTAGAGAGGTACCTCTGGGGAATTTCCCATTAATTTGAGGAAATAAAAGATAAAAGGACTGAAAAGCATTATAAAAGGGGATAACTTAATTGAAAATTATTTTTCCTTTCCATCCCTGGTGTTTTAGAAATTGGCACTATCCTATTTGTTAAAAATATAGAATTTTGATATAATTTTGATTACCCTATTTTAGTTGTGATTACTGATGAAAAATGTTTATGTCATTAAAAATTAAAAGTAGCCCTGGCTGGTGGCATACTGGATAAGGTGCCGGCCTGCCGTCACTGGTTCAATTCCCCAGCCAGGGCCCATAACAAGGTTGCAAGCAAGGTCTCCAGCCAGGTCCATGCCTGAGAGCAGGTGAAAGGCAACCATACATTGATGTTTCTCTCTCTCTCTGCCTCTCTCCCTTCACCTCTCTCTAAAAATAATATAATAAAATCTTTTTAAAAATTAAAAGTAGATAAAGTCCATATTTTCTCAAAGATAACATTTTAGTACTGTATATGGGATTAAGGTTAAGCGACTTGCATGAGGAAACTGAAAATTCTGAAAGGAGATATGTATAAGTGGTCTTAAAGATATTTCTCTCATTTATTCCCCCAAACATTTGTTGAGTGCCCACTGTATACCAGGTAACGTGCTAAGCACTAGGTCCCATCAGTTCTAGGTTAATTGTCCTTCTTATCTACTCCCAGGAACCATTAGACTGGCCTGCTAGGAAGAGAGACTTCCATTCATACGGCAAGCAACTGGGTGAAGTCAATGATTATTCCCTATTCCTAGAGTGAGTGGAATTATAGTGACATATCTGTCTCAGTTTCTAAGTTCTCACTGAGGAAATTAACTAAAGCAAAATCACACTGGAAAACAGATAGTAAATGGGAAGGCTCTATGAAAAGGACAGAGTTCTCTACTAGGAAGGAAGACAGCATGAGGATGAATAACCATCCTGGGAACAAGAAAAGCAATGTAAGAAGCTAAAGTGAATGAAGCTATGCTTTGCTTTAAATTTCTTCCTAGTTTATTTTCTTGTCAGTTTGGTTAGAATATTAAAGTACCCAGAGATTGGGCCAATGGTCTGTCCAATATTCACCTGGATATTGCATAAGCAGTGTCTGCATTGTCTATGACTTCCCATGCCCTGTTTACCAAGTTCAGAAGCCAAGAATATCCTCCTTGTGTACTTTCTGTAGATTTCTCCATGGTTTCCTGACATCCTGAACAGTGATTCCTAAAGTCAGTTCTCTTCCCTCCACCTCTACAAATTAAATAACTCCTGCCAGCCAGTATGGATTTTAGAGATGTCAGAGGAGGAGTTCCAACTTTAACTGCCCATGAGATTGTATCAGTCCCTTTTGAAATATTGGCCTGGCAGTATGTGGGTAATGACCCAGTTATAATGTTATTGGATATGGTCTTAACACAAAGCTTTTGAAAGGCATTTGGCAAAGAGTAACTCTTTCTGTAAAGTGCAACTGGAAATAAAGCAAAGTTCACTCCTTCCATGGCCTTCCTGGGTCATTAAACTTTTTGTTACTTTAATGGATGTCTTTTGATGTTGTTGTTGTTTGATTCCTGTAGTCAGCATACCAAAAAATATAAGAGAAAAGAATCACTTTTCTTTATAACTTAGAGCCCTATGCTGGAATCCATGGTGGAGGGAAAGATTTATTGGAACAAGTTGATATGTTGCAGTGAGATGATTCTCAAACTGATTCCACTCAAGGGGTGATCTACAGACATGACTGGGTTTGGGTTACTTGAATACTTAAAACTATAAGTTTAAAAAATCTGTGCTTGCCTATTTACAATAGCCAAGTGCTAGAAATAGCCTAAGTGCCCATCAGTGGATGAATGGATCAAAAAACTTTGGTACATTTACACAATGGAATACTACACAACAGAAAGAAAGAAGGAACGCCTACCCTTTGAAACAACATGGATGGAACTAGAAAGTATTATACTTAGTGAAATAAGCCAGTCAGTGATGGACAAATACCATATGATCTTACCCATTGCAGGACAATAATGAACAAAACAAACAACAAGCAAAACAGAACCAGATATATGAATACAGTGAATAGACCTTAAGTGGGCAGGGGGAAGGGGTGGGGGGAAGGGGGAGGAAGAGGCAAAGTAGGGGAGCAATTTAGTCAAGAACCTAGTATGGAAGAACCATGGACATGGACAACAAGTGGGATTGACTTTGTGGGGGAGTGGGCAGGTGAGAGAAGGGAACAGAGGGGAATAAAAAAGGAGGATGGATGTAATACAACAACAATAAAATTAAATTAAAAAATATTTTAAAAGCTGTGCTTGCTTTGGCAGCACATATACAAAATTGGAATGATACAGAGAAGATTAGCATGGCCCCTGCGCAAGGATGACATGCAAATTCGTGAAGCATTCCATATTTTTGTTTGTCGTTGTGCCAAAAATAATAATAATAAATAAATAATTCCTTATTCCACCTTGCTAGCCAAACATTGTCTGACAATGCTAGTAGCTCTGTGTGTTGATTTAATATGTTAAAGCTGCTGATGGTTTTTGAAAGGCTCCCTTCTGAGTGATAGTGGCAATTCAATTCCAAGTCATGTGTCAATTTCTGTATAGAATTTGGAGCAGAGAAAATTTATAAGTTTTGACCTTCCCTGGAAAAATTAGAAATAGAATTCATGCTCTAATACACAAAAAGCAGGTGGTTAACTTGTCTTTCCTAGACAGGTTTTCTCCTAACTTACTCAATGGCCTACATTTCCATTTTAACTCTTATGTAGAGCAGAGCCCAAAGTTTAATACTCTTGAACATCTGAATTTGCCACCCTTGTGTCATTTACATGGCAGGGTGAGGAAAGATGGTGAAAAGCGAAATGTGGGTAAGGGCTGCCCTCACTGTTTTAGTTCAGGGTCGCCATGTATAGTTATTCAATGCATGCACTTCACAAAGGTGCCAAACCCAGAAATCTAGTCCATATTTCTTTTGCCAAGCCATGCACTGTAGCATGAAATTGCATTCCCCCAGAGGAAAGGGTGCCTTTTTCTCCACAAAAAGGCAACTACAGTTTACTAATCCAGATGTCACTTGGATTGTTTTACACTAAAGGGCTACCTTCTTCTAACTCACACAACAGTAACCTATGGTTTACTGGAATCCTGCCTGGCTCCTAGTGCCAGACACCAAACCCACTTGTTATAGCACACTCACAACCCTCACTTATTCATGATGTAAGCTGAGGACTTAGGTCAGATTCCTTAGAGGCAGAGCCTGAGACAGAGATTCTTGTTCAAGTGTAGAGTCACTGACTGTCCCAGAACCAAGGGCTACCCAGGATGTGATAAGACTTTCAGCGCCAAAACTGGGAAATTCCTGGGCAAATCTGGATAATTTGGTCATCCTACCAAGTGACATCTTGAGAGAGTATTTTCGGGAGAAAGGAAGTAAGGGAAGTAAAAGCAAGTAAAGAAAGTTAAGCAAGGAAGTAATCTCAGCTGGAGAATTGTTTCAACCTGGTGCGTGGGGAAACTCTGAGGCACAAATTGGTTGGTTCCACCTTGAAGTAAGAAGGCTGATTTCTATGATTTGTGTCAGTCAGTCATTGACCCCATGCTGTTCCTTCAGGGTGGAAAATATGTACGTCCTACCTGGGGCAGCTCTCCTTAGGCAGAGAGCAATGAAGACAATTCTGCAGAGAAGGGAGCAGCTGTGGGCCATTAGCAGCTGACACTCAAAACAACTGGGGAATGGGTGCGACAACCCAGTGAAAGAAATATATGTGTGGCCCAGCATCCACTATAATTCATTATTCATACCTACACTGTTTGCCTAACTATGAACTTCAGGGAAAGTAATAGATGGTAACACAAAATCCATATATATCACTTACTGCCAAAGAGAAGGAAAGCTTTGAAAAAGCAGGTAGTTCCTGAGGATCAGATAAGGAGTAAAATCATCATCAGTGACAGCAAAGCCTCCATTTTCTTTCATGGAGAAAATATGGTGATGTCATCTTCTCAAGGACCACAACTTTCTACTCCACACCTGTTGTGTCTCTTTGTCTTCTCTGTCCAAGAATGAGAGCAAAAAGGGTTTACAATGCTTTTCCAGTGTTTTGGTTTGTCTGGGATTGCTTGCTTTTAGCAAAGGAAGCCCCACAACCTGGAAAATCCCTCAGTCACAGGAAAACCAGTTCCATTGGTCACTCTAGTTCCCAAAGGTTAAAAAACAGAATTTTACACAGGGAGAGGTTTTTCATCACCTAGATGATCTCTAAGGTAAAAATGTCAACTGATTGCATTAGAATCTGGAATCCTTTTAGGAATTATAGTATTAGTTCATGTTGAATGCCAGTAAAATGTTATTGTAGTTCCTGGAGGGTAGAGTGAAAAGGGAAAACTACAGATAAATAAGACAAGAAGCATAGGGCAATGAAGTCCAACCTGGGATGTTTGGAGTTAATGTAGCAGATAAATAAAAAGTGAAAGATCTTTGGAAGACTAGTCAACATGACTGAAAGTACACTTTAGGAAGATTCATCTTAGGGTAGTGTGTAGAACATAGGAGAAAACAGAAGTCTCAAATAAATCAATTATTTTCTTTTTGGGTAATGTTTGTCTAGTGGGTTGGCAGGAGTAGTAGTCAAACTATGTTTCTCTTGGACTCACTCTGATCTGATCTTTGGGATTCTAGTTACATTCTAGATACTGGATGCATGTGCATATCACTGGGAAGATATATGGGAAATTGGAAAAGAACTTATCTCTTCTGGGGAGAACTGGATGGTTGAAGAACAAAATGGCAGTGAGAGGGTTAATTACATGCCCTTTGAAACTTCAGAATTTTCATAAATGAGAATGTATTACCAACTCACAAGTTAATCATACAACTTAAACTAAGTAAGCAAAATAAAAAAGAAGCTAGGTAGAAGGAAAAGCTTAAGATGAATGAGGCTGAGCTACATTTTAGAATTTTGCATCCAGTTTTGTAGAGCTGAATTGACTGATTCTGAGTGTAACTTAATTCTGTGTATATTAATCAACAAATGGATTTAATTTGATGTTGTTAGTAATGAAAATGTGAACTCACAGTTATTCCACTGTTATTTTTCTTGTATAAAACAAACAACAAAAACAGCTATAAGAAAGGAAGAGAGAAGTGGGGTCTGTTTGAAAGAAGGTGAAAGGATTAGTCAAAGGACATATATAAAGGAACCATGGACATGGACAATGGTGTGGGGAATGACTATGGAAGTAGAGGGGGGCAGGTTGGGTGGAGGTGGGTGAAGGGGGAAAAATTGAGACAACTGTAACAGCATAAACAATAAAAAAATAAAATAAAATAAAATAAATCACACACCACATGGAAGTTAACATTTGATTTAAGCAGCATAATACAGTGGAAAATGCATGGATTTTGGAGTGGGTCAACTAGTTTCAAATCCTAGTTGTATCACTTAGTAGTTGTCAGATCTTTAGAAAGGTTAGTTAATTCATTGAGCCAATTTTCTTGCCTGTAAGTGATAATAATAGCTACTTCAAAGGGCCAGCATAGGAATTAAATGGGAATCTACAAGGGAAAATTCATAAAAGAAGGAAAGGAAAGTTTGCATTCCTCTGCTAAAGTCTCTACTATTATGCTCTGCACACCGTTGATGTAAAACAGATATCATCTGAGTAAAAAGTATTATTAATTATTTCATAATTAATTTGCCACCAATATTGTAGTATATTATAAAGAAAATCACTCCCTGGCTGGTGGCACAGTGGATAAGGTGCTGACCTGCGAACCCAAACGTAGCTGGTTCGATTCCCAGCCAGAGCATATAACCAGGTTGCAAGCCAGGTCTCCAGTCAGGTCTGTAGCTGGAAGCAGGTGAAAGGCAACCATACATTGATGTCTCTCTCCCTTGCCCCCTCTCTCTAAAAATAATAAATTTTTAAAAATCAAAAAATAAAGAAAATCAAACTTGGATTTAGGATATCTGAATTGTAGTCTCAACACTCTTTAACCTTCAAAGATGAACTTAACCTTTTTGGTATTGGGTTCATTGTCCCCGACATCCTTTAAACCTTTATTGAAGACTTATGGATGAGGATTTTCCATAACTATTTAAATCTGCAAACCTTTTCTCCCCTAGCTCTCTAGATTACTTTTCACCACCTGCCATGCTATTCATTTTACTTGTTTGTTTAGTATATATTTCACTCCCTCCTTTATAATAATAAAAATCCCATGAAAGCATGGATTTTTGTTTATTGTATTTCCTGATATATCTTGAGCATCTAAAGCAGTGCCAATATGTGAAAGGCATTTAAATTTTGTTGAATGAATGATATGTAAGTGTGTATATGAAAGGGCAGAGCTAAGAGCACTCTACAGTCCTTTCTTATTCTACAATATCACAGCAAATGCTTCAAATTACTATTTTGTTCCAATTTTAAATTATCTTATAAGATTTTAGGTCTATATTACTAGGAAATCTACCTTTAGCAATAATGACATTCTCCATGACTAAAAAATATGAGACTGATAAATACAAGTGTCTCCTTTAATAGTGTCATATTTAATTGGCAAAGGGTTTCATTTTTTTGAAAATTAGAGAAACATTGAAGACCATGAAAAAACATAATTAACCTAATGCGATTATTAAATGATGAAAGGTGGGAACTTCTTCATGTACTCCCCAAAAACATAATAAATAGCTATTTAATTTTTTCTTAGGAATTATTGCTTTGATAGTTTATTTTATTTAAATTTTATTTATTACAAAACAATTCTCAGGTAACAAAATTGTTTATTGACCTTCGTGCGTCCATCTTGGGAAGTTAAGTCAGTGAAAAGTCAATTATTAGGCTAGGTGACCAGAATGCTAGTAACTTTAGTCCAGTCCAGTATCTATTAGTAGATCCAATATGTAAGTTTGGTTTTTTTCACATGATTTCTTCGATTTCTTATTCTTTAACTATGGTAAATAAAATGTGACTATTTTACAAAATGTTCTTCTTTGGGTATATTCATTATCTGTCAGAGACAGAGATTATACCTTGGTATGTCTTAACTTTTTCTCTAGAGCCCTGAGTTTTAAATCAGAGGAAAAGCATGGCTGACCCTTGGATGGGATTCTGGAACCAATTAAGCATAATACTAGAAGCAGAGACAAGTCATGATTTCAACTCTATATATTTGCTTCCTGTGGCAGAAACAATTGTGTGTTTCTGTCATCAAGCCATTTCATTTTTTTTCTTAGGTATACAGAAAGATTACATTTTCTCGTCACTTTTTTTTTTTTTTTTTTTTGCATTTAGATAAAGGCATGTGACAAGTTCTGTACAATGGGTTGTATACAAGGTATATACTCTCATTTGTAGGCTATGCCCTTAAAATCTCCAATGAAATCTGATAAACTCTCTTCACTTGTCTCCTTCTTAATGTAAAGCATCCAGTGGTGGATTCCAAACTTAATCTGTGAAAAAGAAGATGGCTTGATCCCGGAGTCACTACTTGGAGGAAAGTGGCCCAGAATAACTGCTTAGCTAAAATTAGCTATTCTGGTTTGTATTGGCAAGCACTGAACTTACTAAGTCTTTGAGGTTTAGAATAGATTTTTATAGCACTATCCTAAGTAGTATACTCCCTCCACTCTGCAATTAACTAGCCAATAATTATTTTGCCTGGTTTTATTTCCCTTCTAAATGAAGGAACTAGACAATAATACCTGGTAACAACTGATTTGAAAATGGTTAGATTTGGGGCATGTGGAAACATGGACTGAAACTTATCTTTAGGATTCATGTTCTTACACCGCTACACCTTTACAGTTAGGTGGGCAGAAAAAGAAAAGATTAAAAAACCACTGCATATTATTTTAAATGTCTCATATTTCATCCAGAGGCACCTAGGAACATATTTTAAATATAGATTCACTAGGCCAGCTTACTAATTTACATATAAGTTTGAAAATGAAAAGTTAGTGTTGCCCTATTAATGTGAACTGTTCTAAATTGTGTGTTACCTCTGGGTTAAGGTCAAGTGGATGTAGCTAAGCCTCAAAGAAGAAATTTCCATAAAATAATGAGAAACTGAAATAGTTTTATAATAGAAGCCTGCAGAAACTTAAATTATGGTTTTAAATTTTTCTACAGAAAGTGAAAATACTTTTTAACCATTAATGGAAATGTGTTTTATTCCTAAGGAATTGAATAATGGATTTGTATATTTAAATGTCATTATTATATATTTTCCTTTTATAATATGATAGAATGTATTTTTAGAAGTGTGTTGTGTAGTTTCCAAATATTTTTTAATTTTCCAGCTAAGCTTCTATTATTGATTTCTAGTATAATTCTATTGTGATCTGAGAGCATACTTTCTCTGATTTCTAGTTTTTTAATTTCTTAAGTTGCATTTTATGGCCCAGAATGTGATCTATTTTGGCAAATGCTCCATATGATCTTGAAAAGAGCGTGTATTCTGCTGTTATTGTCCCATGTTCTATAAATGTCAATTAAACCCAGCTGATTGATGGTGCTGTTCAATTCAATGATATCCTCACTGATTTTCTATGTTGAATCTGTCAATTACTGATAGAGAAGTGTTGAAGTTTCCAACTATAGTTTTGGATTTGTTGATGTGTCCTTGTAGTTTGATCAAATTTTGCTTCATGTATTCTAATGGTCTCTTTGTTAGGTACATGCATATTAAAGATTCTTATTTCTTCTTAGAGAATAGACTCCTTTACAGTTATGTAAGGCCCCTTTTTATCTTTGATAAATGTCCTTGCCCTGGAGTCTACTATGTTTGAAATTAATGTAGCTACTCCAGTTTTCTCTTGATTACTGTTAGCATTCTATATTTTTCTCCATCCTTTCACTTTTAATCTTTCTATATCTTAATATTTAAAGTGAAAGATGTAGACAAAATCTGGTTGGCTTTTTCTAATCCATTCTGACCAGTCTCTCAATTGATGTATTCAGACCATTGACATTTAAAGTGATTATTGATATAGTTAGATTAACATCTACCATATTTAACTGTTTTTATTGTCCGTATTCTTTGTTTCCTTGTGTGTGTGTGTGTGTGTGTGTGTGTGTGTTTCACTCTTTTCCTGTATTTTGGGGTTTTAATTGAGCATTTTATGTGATTCCATTTTTCTCTTCTCATAGTGTATCAATTATAGTTCTTTTTATTTTGTTTCGTGTTACCCTAGGGTTTGCAGTATAAATTTACAACTAATCTAGTATACTTTCAAGTAACACTATATCATTTCATGGGTAGTGCAGATACTTTTTTAACAATATACTCAATTTCTCCATCCTACCCCTTATTATGTGGCTGTTGTTCATTTCAGTTAATAAGATACAGTCACCAAACACATTTTTTAGTGTCATTATTTTTTAACAAACTGTTACCTATTCGATCAGTTAAAACTAAAACAAAAGACTAAAAGTTAAAATATTGTTATATATCTTTCCAATTTTTTTCTATGTATATATTTGTTTTATGTAACTTTTTTTAACATAACGAGAAGGCCATTAATACTATAATTACCTGCCCATGTTGATTGTTTGTGCCATTGTTTCCTGAGTCTTTTTTTTTTTTTTTAAAGATTTTATTTCATTATTTTTAGAAAGAGGGGAAGGGAGAGAGGCAGAGAGGGAGAGAGACATCAATGTACGGTTGCGTTTCACCTGCCTCCAGCCACAGACCTGACTGGAGACCTGGTTTACAACCTGGTCATGTGCCCTGGCTGGGGAATCGAACCTGCAACCTTTGGGTTCGCAGGCGGGCGCCTTATCCACTGTGCTACTAGCCAGCCTTTTTTTTTTTTTTTTAAGAAATACAATACAAGGGTTGATGCCTCCCTTTGTACCCTTCTCAAATCTTTTCCTTCACTCTGTAGAATAATCACCATCCTGATTTGAATCTTGTCCTGATACTCTTTTTGTTCTCTTTTGTAATACGTGAATGTTATTAAATGTTACATAAATGAAATATTATTGTATGTAATCTTCCACAAGTTGCTATTCTCAACATTTTGCTTTGGCAATTTTTTCCATTGAAACATATAGATGTAGTTGATTTAGTTTAACTATTTCTGATTCTTGTACTATACTATATGATGTTACCCAATTTGCTGATTCCTTCTCATATTACTGGAAAGCTAGATTACTTACAGGTGTTTACTCTTGCAGGCAATGCTTCAATGACCATTCTTATATGTGTCTCCGTGTGTGCATGTAAGTTTCACATGAGAGGCTATATGATATAGCAGCAATTTTCAACCCATGTGCTGCAAGAAGCACACTTGGTGTGTCGCAAGAAGTTTTAAAACACGCAGTACCTGACTGTTTAGTCAGGGACATTGACCTCTTTTCCCTTGGATTGTCAAATAAAAAATGACAACAGTCAACACAATAACCATCCCATGTGAATGAATCAAAATTATACCTATTTTTGTCAGGTCAGCAAAAATATATAATATAATATATTTTATGGTGTGCTTCAGAATTTTAGTAATTAGCTTATGGGTGCCTAAGATGAAAAAGGTTGAAAATTTGCTGTGCTATAGAATGAAAGAGCCCAGGCTTCAAAGACAACACTGCCTCCATTCAAATCCCATCTTAATACTTACCAGTAATATATTCATATGCAATCTGTATGCTGAAATCATGTTATTCAGTTCCCAGAATGCCAGAGTGAGGATTTAATACTAATTGAATAGGTAATGAGGAGAATTTGAAGATTTTGAACAGGGGTGATGAGATCAAATTGACGGATTTACCTGGAAATAGTGTGAACTATGAGTTAACCTAGAAAGTTGAGAGACTGGGAAACCAGCACACTCTACCTGTATTACTGGAAGTGTCACCTTAGTTCTCAAACAGTGAACTATTTAAAAACAGATGGAATTTTAAACCAAAAGGAAACATTCTGAGTAAATAAAACAAGAATTCTTATTTACCATTTATTTTCAACCTGGTAACAATTCTTTTTGTGTTATCTTCCCCAATTTCTGGATCCCATAATGCATCTTCATTCTCACTTATGATTCTCCCCTTTTTCCTATCTCCAATGTAGGAGCTGAATCATTCACACCAAAAGGATTAGAGTTGATCATCTCCCCAAATAGTTCTTACTTTTAAAACTTCATTGGCAAATATGTTTTCCCATACAGTTGGTTCCCTTTTAATTTTGCTGGTGTTTTCTTTAGCTGAACAGAAACTTCAGTTTGATATAGTCCCACTTGTTTATTTGTTCTTTTCTTTCCTTTGACCTTGGAGAAGTATCAGTAAACATATTTCTGTGTAGGATATGCAACTCAACACCAGGAAGATGGACAGCCCAATTAAAAAATGGGCAAAGGACCTAAACAGACAACTCTCCGAGGAAGACATACAAAGGGCCCAAAGGCATATGAAAGAATGCTCAACATCACTAGCCATCAGAAAGATGCAAATTAAAACCACAATAAAATACCACCTCACACCTGTCAGAATGGCAATCATCAACAAATCAACAAGCAACAAGTGCTGGTGAAGATGTGGGGCAAAGGGAACCCTGGTGCACTGCTGGTGGAAATGCAGGCTGATGCAGCCACTATGGAAAACAATACAGAGTTTCCTTAAAAAAAACTGAAAATGGAACTGCCTTTTGATCCAGCAGTTCCACTACTAGGACTATACTCAAAGAACCCTGAAACACCAATTCATAAGAACCTATGTACCCCTATGTTCTTAGCAGTGCTATTTACAGTAGCCAAGTGCTGGAAACAGCCTAAGTGCTCATCAGTGGATGATTGGATCAAAAAACTTTGGTACATTTACACAATGGAATTCTATATAGCAGAAAGAAAGAAGGAACTAGAAAGTATTATGCTTAGTGAAATAAGCCAATCAGTGAAAGACAAATACCATATGAGCTCATCCATTTCAGGACAATAATGAACAAAACAAACAAATATGAAAAACAGAACCAGATACATGAATACAATGAATAGACCTTCAGTGGACAGAGGGGAGGGGGAAGAGGAGGCAAAGAAGGAGAGCAGTTTAGTCAAGGAACTAACATGGAAGAACCATGGACATGGACAACAAGTGGGATTGACTTTGTGGGGGAGTGGGTGAATGGGGAAGGGGACAGAGGGAAAGAAAAAGGGGATGGATGTAATACAACAATAAAATTAAATTAAAAAATAAAAATAAAACTTCATACTTTTATATCAAAGTAATACATATACATGGTAAACAATTAAGCAGTACAAAAATTATTACAATGAAAAGCAACCATCTCTAAGTCTAACCCTTAGGAACATTCTCCAAGGGTAACCCCCTTAACCTTTTTTAGTTCTTCAGATATGTATCTTAGTAACTCTAATTAAGCAATATGTTTATGTACCTACTTCTTGATTCATTAAATCATATCTATTTGCAACCTTCAATGAAAAAATGTAGACTTTATTCGACATTAACCCCAATTCCCCATTCTTTACTTCTATTTTGTTTAATTATGCTAACTTTAGGATGTTCTGATGCTTTTATAACTTTATGTAATAATACATAAAACTCCATATTCTACATATTTTCCTTCTAACTTATCTAAATTATATTATGATTTGATTTTTTTTTCAAATTTTATTGTTGTTGTATTACATCCATCCCTTTTTTGCTCCCCTCTGTCCCCCTCCCCACCCACCCTTTCCCCCCAAAGTCAATCCCACCTGTTGTCCATGTCCATGGTTCCTTTATACTAGGTTCTTGTCTAAGCTGCTCCCCTTCTTTGCCTCTGCCTCCCCCCTCCCCCCAACCCCTTTCCCCC
>PVIW01012438.1:0-32143 GCA_004026585.1 Noctilio leporinus
GATGATTGCTATTCTGACAGGTGTGAGGTGGTATCTTAATGCAGTTTTAATTTGCATCTCTCTGATGACTAGCGATGTTGAGCATTCTTTCATATGCCTCTGGGCCCTTTGTATATCTTCCTCAGTGAGTTGTCTGTTCAGGTCCTTTGCCCATTTTTTAATTGGGCTGTCTGTCTCCCTGGTGTTGAGTCGCATTAGTGTTCTTTTACCTCTGCTGCTCTGCCTTTCCGCCTCCCAAAAGAAGAGAGCTAGGAGTGCATTCTCCCAGACCCAGTGGTCTGCACATGACTCTGATGCAGTGTGCTTGTGTCCAGACTCTTCCTGGCCAGCTGCTGGGTATCCAGGTGTTAGCTCATCTGGCAATCTCCCTGGAGAAGATCCAAACATATTGACAGCCTCCGCCCAGTGAGCGTGGCAGTTTAGAAACGCAGCTCTCCCTGTCTGCAGTGACATATTGGGTTAGCCAAAACAGCCCATTCCACTTTTCCTGTATAATGGCTCTAGTAGTGCTCAGATGTCTTTAATTTCATTCAAAACAATTTTGTTAGATTGTATTGTGACAGCTGTCATATCAGTGTGCGTTTTTTAAAATCCTATCAAAAATGGTAATTTTTGTGCAGCGATTTTAACATTGAAGATATGCAACATTTTCAGTATATTATGCTTTATTATTTCAAGAAAGGTAAAACTGCAACTGAAACACACATTAAAAAAAAAAAAGACTTGTGCAGTGTATGGAGAAGGTGTTGTGACTGATCAAACATGTCAAAAGTGGTTCGCAAAGTTTCTTGATACTATTGGCATTTTGGCCAAACAATTCTTTGCTGTGGGGCTGTCTTATACATTGGAAGATGTTTAGCAGCACTGCTGGCCTCTACCCACTAGAAGCCAATAGTGGGAAAGAGCCAACATACTCAAAATATCCAAATCAATAAAGTTAGTGGTGAAAATGAAAAACATGTCTTTAATTATACAGGAAAAAAAAATGGAATACACTTTTTGGCCAACCCAATACACAGCCTTCAAGTTCATTTACAACAGACATTCCTAGGCTTGATGCACATGCAGGTCAGGGAGTTAGGATGTAGGTCAGTCTTGAGCTCACCTAACCAGACCTGGCCACATCTGCTGTGCTCCATGGCTCAGCCTCCCTGGGGACTAAGGAAGGACCCCCTCCCTGCAGATGGCTAAACTTCATCCTGCAGGCCAGGCAAACTAAGATGCCAATGTTTGCACAGAGGACTCCTGAGTGGCAAGCCCTGCAGCCTTTTCTCTCCAGCTCAAAGAAAACCCAGAGAATATTACTCCAGATTATGAGGGCTGCGTGGTTTAGCCGCAGGGTCCCAAAGCCCTCCATTCTTCACTTTGGCCTTATATCCAACATAATGAGATTAGCTGACAAATGGAAAAAATAGCATTGGTCAAACAACTAGGAATTTATATTTCACTCTGAGGCCACACTACCCTTCGTATAATAAAGTACATATTTTAATAGATTTTATGATTACCTTCTTTATAATGCAATTCTACATCATTGTCTTTTAGGGATAAGGACATACATTAGTTATCAGGGATCCATAAACTTTTTCTGTAAGAGCCAGTTTGTAAACATTTTAGATTTTGTGGGCACACATAATCTATGTAGCATACTCTACTTTGTTTTTCGGGTTTTTTATGGCCTTTTAAAATGTAAAGCATTCTTGAGTCACAGGCTGTTTAAAAACAAGCTGCAGGCCAAATGTGGTCTGCAAGCCATAGCTTGCCATCCCCTCAGTTCAAACATATAAAATATATTACAACCATTTTTATTATAGCTTCATTTTTTTACTGGTTGCCTCAAAAAATTATAGAAGTGGCTGGGATTGAGGTCCTCCAGACCCCAGCCAGACTTCATGGAAAAAGGCCTATGGTCCATTCTTCATGTCCTGGTCAATGCTTCCTGCACACTCCATGGAGATGTGAAGTAATCAGCAGGAGGAAGATTTAAGAATACGTGTAACAAACATTAAACTATGAGGTTTTTATTATCTTTGGATGAATGTTTGGAAATCAACCATCTTTCCAATTAGGTTTCCACCATCTGTACAATGGGCTTAATAACTTTGGCATAGATCCTGGGCCATAACCAATAGATTACTGTGCTCCTACGGTCTGGAATTTTCTGCTCACTTAGTTTTTAGGTCAGTTCTTACTCTGTGGCTTTTTACTATTTTCTTTGGTAACAGTAAGAAATTGTTGATGGGAAGATGAGTACTCTTCATTCAGCAAAATATAAGGGGGGACCCAAAAAAAAGCCAGAATTTGTTTATTACAAAATTATGTATTTATTCTTACATGTTTAAACTTCAGTCACTTTCAAAGTACTCGCCATTTGATGCAATACACATATCAAGGTGTTTGTTTCACTGCTCAAAACAATTTTGGACTTCTTGATTGTGATGCCTTTTAGTGCTTCTGCCCTTTTTTGTTTCACCTCTTCCACACCAGCAAAATGTTTCTGTTTGAGGACTTTTTTCTTCTGGAGAAACAAACAAACAAACAATCAAAGTTGCTTGGGGTGAGATTGGGTGAATAAGGAGGTAGAGTGTGGGGTCATGCTGTTTCGGGTCAAAAACTGCTGACATTCAGCACAGTGCAGGGCAGGTGTGCTGGTAAATCACCCATCATGAAATGGGAAAACATATTAGAAGAGTCTTCAAAAAATGCACTGAAATCAAATTCAGTTTCTCATGATACCAGCTAGTACATTGATACAGATGGGTTCTTAGAACAGTCACCTAGAGGGGGAAGTATGTACTACAAGGACTCTGCCCTCCAGAAGATGATTCAGGTTTTTTGGGAGGTACCCCCTGTACTTAAGTAAAAGGTGAAAGGTTTGTATGATCTAAAGAGAAACCAGAGTATGTCCCCCTGCACTTTAGAGTCTGAGAATGGCATGGGCTCTGCCACTCCCATCCCTGAGTGCTCTACTCACTGTGCAGTGATCTGGGGTGACTCCAGATGACCCTTGACCACACCAAGCTCCCCTCTGCATTGATCCCTCTTCTCTAAACAAACCAAAGGCATTGAAACTAACATCATCACCCACTTAGTCAAGAATCCCAGTGGGCCTGGTCCAGTCTGCCACAGAAGCTCCATCCCCCAAATTGGATGCAGAACAGTGATGCAGCCTAAAGAATGCATTAAGTATATTTCAGAGCAATGATCCCTGACTCAAGAACCAGCAGCCCTGGGTCCGAGTCCCTGTTCCATCACTCATCAACATATTATTTTAGGAAATTTCTTAATTCCTCTGAGCCTCAGTGTATAAAATAATCTCTAGGAAGCTTCTGCCTCTAACCTTCTAAGTCCCACTAAAGCAACCTACCCCATCCCATCCCCAGTAGATGTTCTTAATTCCCACTTCCCAGAGAGAATAAAGGGCAGGAAAGTTGAAATTACCCACATCCTCTACTCTCCCTTCTTCCAAATGGTTGACAACCTCTCTCAATTTCATAAAAAAGAAGTGAAACATTTTTTTCCTCTGTGGCTAAATAACCCTTTCTGCGCCAGTTCTGTTCTATTAGTTATTTCCTCCCGCCTGTATTTCCACTCTCCCTGTCTGTCTGTCCCCTTTCCTTTGTGTAGAAATACATTCCAGTGTCTTCACTCTTAAACCTTCACTACAAATATCCTCACCGGACCCTGTCTCTCCCTCAGATGATGGCCAAGAACTACCATTAGTAGATCTGGCAGGTGGTCCTGGGGTGTTCTGCTCCACAGTTCAGCAAAGTCCTCAGCTATGGCACAGAGCCCTTTGAGGAAGAGTCCCTGAAAAGTCTGTTTTTCAACCCAGCTCACCCAGCCCATGATGGGAGCCACGGCCCATGGCTGGAGGGACCCCATATTCTCCAAGTCTGTATCTCAGAACCTGCCCCAGTGCTTGGCATCATGTGTTCCAAGCTACGAGAAAACAACAGCATCAGGTTTTTGCAAAACTGTGCCCTACCTCTGCTTGGAGAAGCTGGTCCCTGCCAAAAGCTACTGCTTTGTTCCGCTCAGTGAACTGGGCTCCTTAGTTTTAATCTATTAGAGATCCTTATTGCCAGGCCGGTACCCAGGGCATGATAGAAAGAAGGGCTTAAATGGTCCTTTTATTATTTGGCCATGGTTTTCTATTTCTCCTCTCTCTTAAAAAAGAAAAAAATAATAAGTGGGGTAGGGGCAATTAAGAAGCTGAAATTCTAAACATCCCAGAGGTCAAATTGCAGTTTTGCTACAAAGAGGGGGAGGGGCCGGGGAGGGGCAGATGGTAAATCCACTGGCGAGACCCTTCCAGTGATGTCTTTCTCTGGGCCCCCAGCTGGCAAAACTGATGGAGCGAGTGAGGCAGCCCCTCTGGTGGGCAGATCCAATCGCAAATAGAGAAACAAGACGTGCCAGCAGGAGCCTCACCAGCTGGGAAATTATTTCCTAATAAAACTACAAAGGGGAGGACGATAACTGGGCACTGCTGACAAGTATTGTTGTCTTGTATCAAAATCTCTTTATAAACCTGTTTGAAGAACAGAGCTGGTTTCTCTTTGATGTCCCAGTTCAAAGCCTGTGACAGGCAGGGTTTCCAACTATGGTGGGGGACAGCAGGGGAAGAGAAGTCAGGAGGAACTTAGAAAACTCTCAACGTGAGTAAATACTGTAGTACTCAAGACAATTTTTTGGTTGGATTTCTTTTGAGCTCCCAATTATTGATAAAACACCCTGATCAAGCACCCCCTCCGTTCCAGGCACTTCCTGCAGATTATTTCATGTAACACTGACAACCCTGTGTGGTAGATATTATCACTCTCAAGTGAGAGATGAGGAAAGGGGGCAATCCCCACCCCTCAGTCTGACTCCAAACCAAGTCCATCCTCCACTCTATGGAAGTCCAGGCTTTTCTCACTGTACACAGGCTGACCTGCCACATGGACCCAATGGCCAGTTCTGTTGTACTCAGCAGCATCAAGCTGCAGGAGCTGGAGTTGGGATAGAAAGAAAAAATAATTGCCCTGGTTCTGCTTCCCTGCAGTCTCTCATTTTTGCCTCCACAGGCCTTCAACACAGGCCTCATAGATACTGAGAGAGGGGTTTGTCGCAATCTCCCCACTCCCAGGTGGAAATCAGGCCACCAAGGGTACAATCTGGGCCCATCCTGGAGAAGAGGAGGACCTACTATTATGGATTGAATTGTGTCCCCCAATGGGTGTTGAAGTCCTACTCCAGTACCTCAGAACACAGCTTTATTTGGCAGTTGGATTTTTTCAGATGGTCAAGTAAGATGAGGTCAGTAGTATGACTGGTATTCTTATAAAAGAAGGACATTCAGACATAGAGACAGACACACACACAAGATAAAGTGAAGACACAGGGGGAAAGGAGGTCATCGACAAGCCAAGGATTGTCTAAGGCCCCCAGAAGCTAAGAGAAAACATAGAACAGATTCTTCCTCACCACCCTCTGGAGGAACCAGCCCTGCCTACTCCTCTGTCTTGGACTTCCGGCCTCCAAAACTGTGAGAAAATAAATTAGTGTTGTGTGAGCCACTCAGATTACGGTACTTTGTTACAGGAGCCCTAGGAAATGAGTTTACCTCTTAATAGAGGAAATACCTGCCAGGTGCCCGGAAAGAGAGTATATCCCTGCACCTGCAGGTGCTGCTCCTAGAGGGTCGGAAAAATGGAGGGGAGGGACACCAGCCACACCCAGAGTGAGAGCAGGGAGAGGAGTGAGACACCCTACCTGGGACCACCCCCTTCACCATTTCCAGTCATGCCTGAGTCGCAACCAGTCTGTAGCTCTGAGGTCTCTTTATCTGGATGCCACTCTCTTCATGCACCCCCTAAATCCATCTCCTTTTATCCGTATGTACTACCTTCACTTAGTGCCTCTCTCCAAAGGCAAGTTCGCTAGTTCTCAAAACAGTGGTTTTCAAAGTACAGGCCTGAGACCAGAGAAGTTGCTAGAAATTCAAATGCCAAAGAATATACATCTATGCTTAACCTATAAACACAGACAACAGTACAACACTGTGGTGAAGGCCAGATGGTGGGTGTGGTGGGGATTGGATAGAGGTGGGAAAAAGTGGGGAGGGAATGGTAACATTTGTAATCGTGCCAACAATAAAAATAAAGTTTAAAAAAAAGAATAAGTGTAAATGCCTGGGTCCCACTTGAGACCCACTGACTCTGAAACTTTGGAAGTGAGGCCCTCCTGCAAGTTGTGTTTTAAGGAGACCACTGTGGTGTTCTGATGTTTGAAAATCACTGCAGCAGAAAGTGTCCCGAAGCTGGGTGTGCATTTTCCTAAGATCTGGAGTATATTGGAATAACAGTATAAGGGAGTCAGGAACCAATTATTCGTACAGGCCTGGGTACTTCTACATACCCAAACTATTCCAGTGGTTTCTAAGGAGATTAATAACTGGCCATGGGGGTGTAAGGGCAAAATGATGACGTTTTCTTTGAACAGAGAGGCCACTGCCTTCCCACCCTCTTCTATTTAGAGCATCTCCTTGAGGATGATCTAGGCTGGATAAAAAACTCTGACTTTCTGACTTGACAATGCAAGTTCATGAGCCTTCTGCCCCTTCGACTGTCCACACCTACTTTTGTTATGAGCTCAGGATCTCAAACAAGGTGAGTACTCTTATCTCAAGCAGGGGAAAGGAATGTTTATTGTTTGTCCTTCTATTTTTCTGATATAAAATGGTGGGAAACTGTAGGATTTGAGTCACTTCCCTCCCATGCATGGTAACTCTGATAACGCTTCCCCAATATTAAAAACTGTTTTCTCTCTCTCTTTTTTCTTCCACGTGGGTAGGAAGAGGAATCTGTTGGCAGGGCTGTTGGTTTCCCTGACCCAAGCCTAGGGGTTGGGGTGGGGAAATAGCTTGAAAGCAACTGTCCACAAACATCCTTTCTCCAGGATTAAGACCTCAAAGACCCCACACCCTATAGGCCTTCCCAGCACTGGTTTCCAATGTAGCCCTTTTGCTCACTTTTCCCTGTACTCACTTAGCCTTTGCCTTAGGACCACCTGACCCATGACATATAAACACTGTGTAACCCTCACTTAGACTGTCAGCTCCAGGAGCAGGGGATATGGTTTGTTCAGGGCCAATTTCCCCAAACATAAGCAGACTTAAAGGCTCATCATTGCCCTCCTGTCTGTCCCCTAACCGCCCCTGCCCAACCCACTCCTGAAGAGCCAACCCAAATCGCCCTATTTTTACTCTCCTCTGAAGCAAAACAAGCAACAAAATCGGAAGCTGCTCAGTGTGAAGCGTGCACCTCAGGCCTATGACATTAGAATGCTACTGGTCATCAGCTGATTACATATGCAGCCCTCAGACTCATCAAAATATCGCCTCACGCCGTTTCTCATGAACCTGCAGCCCAGGGAGCAGAGGCCACAGCTCTGGGGCTGACAGAAGATGTGGCAAGGAGAGGCAGGGCATTGAGACGGACATCTGCTGTCCCCAGCAGGTCTCCCCCTTCACAGAGATTCCTTGAATCTGCTCTTCTTCGTGCCATGCAAATGAGGTGCTGATGAGGTCACCGCGTTCCACCGGATTATTATCACTGACATTTTATTCATAATAATTATAGAGCCTTTCCACCTTCAAAGTGCTTTGCAAACAATAATTAATTAATTAACACTCATAAACCCTGGCAAGGTAGCTTAGTATTATTAATTTATCCCTACAGTATATTATTATCCACCCTCCCCACACTTTCCTCCCTCCCCGCAGGAACAACCGTTGAGCTCCTGGGCTGCATTTCTCATCCTTTCTGGGCCAATCCTGCCAGTTTCCAACTCGTTTTCCATTCTGCTCAGCGATGTTATGCCCTGAAGGTTTGACAGCCCTACACAGAACTCTGGATTGTAGACCCAGTTTGATGCAGACAACTGCCCCACTTGTCTTTATCTGGGAGTTAGAGCCATATACTTTACCCCCAACATAATGTCCAGGATTCCCTGCATCCAACACCTTTTATTAACTCTATTACCCTGCTTTTCTCCACCCCATTATTCTATCCTATTCCTGCTGGATTTCTCCCATTCTCCCACTTTGTGTGTTTTAATGATTCTAGTACAAACATCTCTCCCTCTCACCCCTATTCTCCATCTTGTTTTTGCCTCTGTGCTTCCTTTCCATCTCCACAACTTTATTCTTCATGGCTCACCATTCACTCTTCTAAAATTATCTAAAAATTATCAGGATTTTAATTATCTAAATTCAACTTCTCTGAGGGGTGCTTAAAAGAAAGCAGTCAGTTAACTCCTTGCTCCCTGATCAAACTCATGTTTTTTATCTCATTTTCTTCTTAGTACCTTTTACTGTTTCCTTGTCTAACACTGTCTCCCCCACATCCCATCCCTTTATTTATTCACTCATCCCTACCAGTCACTGAAGACCTGTACAACCCACACTTCGTGTGAGTGCAGGGGCAGGAGGGAGGTCACACAGGACCTACATTAGGACCAGGGCTTCAGCCTCAGAGACAATGACCTAAGCATTTGAGAAGCTCTAAGGGAAATCAGGGGTGGTGATTAATTGCACTTCTGCTTAGGAATAGGAAGGGAGTGGGGAATCACAGACATCTTCCCAAAAGTGAGAAGGCTGGAAAGATGAGGGGGTTGGTTTTTGCCTGGCAGGAGACAAAGACAACAGAAGAATAGGAAAAGGTGTGCCAGGCATGGGAAACAGTGAGAACAGAGGATGGGCTTGGAAAACTCAGCCATATGAGGGACACTCATATGGCTCGGATAACCCAGCCTCTGATTTCACCTTGAGCATCTGTAGGCTGATAACTCCATTGTTGCCCATTGAAGGAAGAGAAGAGAAGGAAGGGGAGGGGAGAAGAGGGGAGGAGAGAGATGAATACCATAAGCATGGAGAGGGCCATGATTTTATCAAATATTTTACAGGAAAAGAGAAAAGAGATGATTCACATCACATAGCAGGCAGCTTTTTGTCCAAAAATCTCCTCTTAACATTCTTGTCCTCCCTTCTAAAGTCCCTTGAAAAGCAACCCAGATTATTCTTGCCCCGGATTGCATAGACTTCAAGCCAAATCTGCAGCCCTGCAAACTTTCCAAAACCTATTCTATCACATATTCTATCTCACAGTTGGTGATATCTTACTTTATCACTCTTTTTCTTCTCAGATACCCTCTCACCCTGTTGCCTCAACTATTTTCTGGGGTATAGATGTCCCACAACCCAAAGAAGAGCTTTGGGTACTAGGACTTTAGCAGATTGGAAGGAATAAATATAAATTCAAATAATTTATTCCTATGATAAGAATTTTTTATTCCTGTTTATTTGTGGGATTATAAATAGTCTTGTATGGTATAGTATATGACTAAAGCTGTGTGTGTATGTATGTTTGGAAAGGATAGTGGACCTCAAATATTATGCTAAAAGGTTTGGTTGGTATCTATGGGCATAAGGTATAAGGATTGTATAACTGTCCTAGTGCCACTATAACAAAGTACCACAAACTGGGAGGCTGAAAACAACAGACATTTATTGACCCACTGTTCTAGAATCAGGGTGTCAGCAGGGTTGGGTCCTTGTGCAGATTGTGAAGAAAAATCTTTTCCACACCTTTCTCCTAGCTTTTGGTGACAGCTGGAAACCCGTGGTCTTCCTTGGCATGTAGATGCACCACTCTAGTCTCTGCCTCCATCTTGGCATTTTCCCCGGGTCTCTGAGCCTTCACATGACCATGTTTTTATAAGGACACCAGTGTCAAGTCCAATTTTATTGGGTCAGAGACCACCAAATGATGACAGCAGGGAGGGCCCTGGTCTGGGGGCAAAGAAGAACTTGCATGGAGCCTTTAGGAGGTTTTGCATGCTTTATTGTAGTGGCAGGGTGAACGACTGCAAAGAGTATAGTGGTTTCCAGACCCACTCTCCTGCTTCAGCAGTGGCAGGGCACTGGAGGGTGCTGGCATTTCCACGCATGGTTTTCCCACTCTGCCACAATAGTAGCGTACACAGAGCTTACAGCAAGGGCAGCCTTATATACACATTGGGACAAAGGAGGCTCTATGCCAAAGGGTTACATAGTGGGTGACATCAGCCTGCTCAAAGTTGCTAAGTCAGTACCTCCAGAGCCCAGTGTTCCAGAGGTGCCAGGGATATGGAGCCAGCCATATCCAAGGCTGGCTCCAAGGCTCACCCCATGGGAAGGCCCAGTCATATATAGAATGGGAATTTTCTCACCTGACAACCAGCCATTCTGTACACCCCAGTAAAACCTCATCTTAACTAATTACATTGGCAACAATCGTATTTCCAAATAAGGTCACACTCTGAGGTTCTAGGGATTAGGACTTCAATACATCTTTTCAAGGAGACACAATTCAACCCATAACAAGGATCAATAACAAGTTTTTAAGTAAGTCTGGTAGTGACCTGCCTGGATCCATATTTAGTCAGAAGGGCAACTGTGGTAGCAGCAGTGTGGGGGACAGATGAGGTGTTGGAGTTCTGGAGGCAGACACCACAGTGACAGCAGGAGACAGTCTGGGCCCACTGCCCTGGCTCTCCTCACCGTGCATCTGCACATGTATGACCCCAGCGCAAAGCCCCGTGTCACCTCCTTCATCCACCTCTCAACAGGGCAAGTTCCAATACAATTCTAAACATCATGATAGTCACAGGAACCATTAACATTAATTGTGTTCTTACTGTTTACTAGGTACTGTGCTAAGCACTCTATGAATAGCATCTTATTTAATCCTCTTAGTTATTTGTTGAAGCAGATGTTTAGTTGATAAACATTTACACAGCACCAATTCTGTGCCACACACTGTTCTAAGTGCTTTTCAAATATTAATTTATTTAGTTCTCTTAACAACCCCGTGAGGTAATACTATTAATGTTCCCATGTAATGAGACTATTTCACTTGCCCAGGTTAGAGTGTCATGGCTGGGCTTTCAGCCCAATGGTGAGGCTCTCAAGCCTGCCTGCCCCAAGAGAGGTGCTATTCTGCTTCCGTGAACAGCACTAGAGCCCCTGCAAACCAGAAACCATTCACTGATGGGAATGTGAGTCAAGGCAGTTTAGGTACAAATGAGAGAGTATTTTGTGGATTTGGGGGCATGGAGATGATTCTCCGCCCATAAAAAAAGAAGTGGAGGGAGGGGAAAAGGTCTGGTCTTACCATACCAAAGGAATGGTAAAGCTTAGGAAAAGGTCTGTCTTTGATGCTTGCTCTTTCCCTCCATTAGGTTATGAGAGCAGAGCAGAGACCTGCCAAATGACAAACATGGCCCAGCATGCAGGAGATGCTGTGCACCAATGGCCAAGTGGCCGATGAAGTGTGGAAAGAGGTGATGTGATTTCAGCTGTCCTGTTCCCAGTCAGCTGGAAGAACAGGGGTTTCTGAGGTGGGTGGGAACGGCCCCTCTTCTTCAGCCACAGTGGAATGGGTGAAGCAGGAACCGAGGCACAACTCAGCCTCTGGGCTCAACTCCATCCTCCACATGGAAACCAGGGAGATCTTTATAGTGCGCCAATCTGCCTGCCAGATAGAATCTAAACTAGGGAAAATTTTCAATGCCCCTTCCACCCTGCCTTATATTCTACACTCCAGCCACACAGTCCCACCTCCCTCAGGCTGCTCTGCTTTCCCCAGTCCAGGTCTGTGTGTACATGGGTGCCCACACATGTGTGCATATCTTCCCCTTGCCCCACCCCCATCCTCCCCAATCACACCCTCTCCACTTTCATCATCCCCTCCACCGCTTTTCTACTGCCAATGCTTCAAGTCTCAAATCACTTGGCTCCTGTCTGAAGCCTTCCTTGATTTCCCCAAGCTGGCTTAGACCAACCTCCATCTTTGCTTCTGGCATTCTTTGGTCCCAAAGCATTCGGGACCCACATTGTGGCAAAGTACACATATAAGTTTTCATCTTAGCTATTTTTAAATTTTTATTTTTTAATAAAAATTATATTTATTTAAGTGATATGACATGATTTGATATACATATATGTGGTGAAATTATTACTACAGTTAAGCTAATTAACAGCATTGCCTTTTTAGTGTACGTGAAGAAAGCACCGGAAATCTACTCTCAGTAAATTTCCAGTATTCGATACACTATTACTAACTATAGTCATGCTGTCCTGAATTAGATCTTCAGATTTTTTCATCCTACATAACCTCCACTTTGTACTCTTTGACCAACATCTCCCCATTTCTTCTACCTCCCTATCCCTGGTAACCACCATTCTACTCTCTGCATCCATGTATTCCACTTCTTTAGATTCCATATATAAATGAGATCATGCATAATTTTTTTCTGTGTATGGTTTATTTCATAATGTCCTACAGGTTCATTCACATTGCAAATGACAGGATCTCTTTTTGTAAGGCTGAATAATACTCCACATAGTTATATACATGGAGTTTTATAAGTATATCACATTTTCTTTATTCGTCTATCAACAGACACTTAAGCTGTTTCCATAGCTTGGATATTGTAAATAACACTGCAATCAATTTGGGAGCCCAGCTATCTCTTCATGGTACTGGTTTAATTTCCTTTGTTTATATTCCCAAAAGAGGGATTGCTGCATCCTCTGGTAGTTCAGTTTTTAGTTTTTCGAGAAACTCTATAATATTTTTCACAAAGGCTATACCAACTCACATTCCCACCAAGAATACATATATAAGGGTTCTCTTTCTTACATATCTTCACCAACACTTGTTACCTTTTATTTTTTTTATAATAGCTATTCTAACAGCTATGAAGCAATATGCTCATTTAACCACATTTTATAGTTCAACAGCATTAAATACATTCACACTCTTCTGCATCCGATCTTCAGCACTGTTCATCTTGTAAAGAAGAAACTGTGCCCATTAAACAGCAACTCCCCAATCCCTCCTCCCTCAGTCCCTGGCAACCACCTTCCTGCCTGCAGTCTCTGTAAATTTGATGACACTAGGTATCTTCAACCACCCCCTTTTTCATTGTGTTATAGTTGCTTTGAGGTTTAGTATCAGATTCTATCATTACCATGTGAAAAATACATTGTTTTTCTTTTAAACCGTCTTAGTCCCCCACTGAGGTCCTATCCTACTGGGGTGGTAAATTCCAATAGTTATTACCAGGCTCACCTGCTCCAAGGGGTTACACAGTGACCAAACCTCCTCAACCACCAAAGCGCTGAGGAATCACTCCCCTACTGGTCAGCACTTCCTTGTCCCCAGAGTACCCCATCATTCCAACCCATGTGGACATCCAGGGTCAGCAGTTTTTCTGCCTTGGGGTGTCATTTGCAGTTAGGATCCTCTGTACCTCACCAGTCTCTCTGGGTCTGCACCGACACCTTCATGATCTTTCTACATTTCTTCTCCCCTCTTTTCCTCCCTCTCCTCTTTCATCACCCTCAGAGACATCTATTTCTATTTCCTGCAGCTGCCCTCAAAGGCCGCCTTTCTCTCACCTCCACTCCTGGGACCCTTAGTATCCTCTTTTCAAAGAGCTTGGAGTTTTGCAAAAGCCTTTGACTTCAAGGAGATTCTGTTTTCTACCATGAAAATATCCTGAGGCAAGGACAGGCAAAGACCCCATCTACTTGTTGATCTGAGGGAACAGAAAAATAGAGCAAAATACAAAACAAGCACTCAAAGCGTCATTTGCCATATTTATATGTTTCCACATTTTTCTCCCTATTAAACTGCACATGCCTTTAGAACTAGGCATTGTCTTGTCTTGTATCTCTAACATCTCTACAACCAGAGTAGCTTCTCAGTAAACATTGTGACTATAGATAAATAAATGAATGCGTGCATGAATTAAAGTAACTCAAGACTTTTCAGCCCCAAACTTCTCCCCCTTTAATATGCACATAGGTGCCCCAAGGACTCACTCTTGGGCTCAAACAGGAGATGTATAATTCTACTACCTCAATATTTATTTTATCCGTGGATTTCTCCAAATAAAAGTATGGACAGTTCAAAATTTTAAATAGTAGAAAAATATATTTTATTTCAAAATCTTTGAAGAGAGGGAAGCAAAGAAACAATGGTTTCCTCGTTCTACAAGGCAGCCTAAACTTAGTCACCACTTGCACATTACAGCTCAGAATTAGTTCTCTCCTACCTGGTACTAACCCAGGAATGAGGGCAGACCCACCATGTTTTTTTTTCTATGAGCTCATGATCTGAGAACAGAGTAATAAAAAAGAAAGAGAGAATTAATAAATAAAGCATTTCACATAAAACATTGGAAGCAAAGACTGGATGTGCAAGTGTATCAGGCTACACCCTAGTGAATGAAGACCTGATGTCTGTGATACCCAGTTCAGAGTCTGGGAAGCCACAGTCTTCCCAAGCTTTGGCCACATTAGGTGCTGTGGTTCTCACAGAATATCCCAGCTCCTGCAGTGGAACAGTTTCCAGACAGAGCTCTCCAGTCCAGCCATCTGGAATGGCCAGCTCTATTAACTGACCTCTGATTCATCTTCTCCTATTCACTTCAAAGAATGCCCCAGGAGGGAAAGAGACAAAAGGCAGTCTGGGGCCTTGGGGGAAGGGAGGAAACTGGCAAATAATTAGCCCTCCAACCTTCAAAGTACTCTATAATCATTAATTACTCTACCCAACTGGGATCTGTGGGCAGATGGACATTCAGAAACCACCCTGACACACCCACTGCTGAATGGAACCTGGGGTTAAACAAATGCATGCAGTAGTTGGAGCACCTGAGAAGAATGAAACCAATACCACTACACTTTGGGTTTGAGGCTGGCTTTTGAGAATTTACTCTTAATAAAAATGTTTGGCTAAGCTGAGTGAGGTGGCAACATGAGACTAGGAGGATTCTGAGAAAGAATAGAAGCAGCGAATGGGCTTTCTCTCAAAAGCCAAGCAGAAGTCAAGGGGGTGATGGCCCTAGCTCTTCAAGGAGTTTGTCCCAACTGGGATGTATCTGAGTACTGGCAAAGTACATCCCAAAGAAGGGGACTCCTCTTCAATTATGAGGCCCACTGCGGGGATCCTACCAGCAGCTGTAGTAGCCGCCAGCCCCACCTGGAGCAGAACCCTGTAGACACCAGGGAAGATGTCAGGGACAAATGCCTATGTTCAGACTGCACAACTTCACCAGTCCTGTCCCACACCTCCACGGTGGATCCCACCCCAGGTGAATTTGCTTGTATGGGGCAATTTTAAAATGTTTCACCTATACCTTTTTACCAGGTTTGCCATCTACCAGCATGCAGCCTTTGCAACATGACCAATTAAATAACATTGCAGTTGAATATTTCTTCGCCACAAATGAGCTCACACTTCTGAATTCTGTTTCCACCAGCGCTTAGAAAGGAAAGTAAATGGTGAAATTGAAATGTCAACAGGGAGAGAAACTACTGATTCCTCAATATTCACGAGGTGTTACTCACCCCCAGCAAATTCACAGAAATGTCTGGCCCTCAGGCATGCATACTCTTAGTTCCAAACTCAATTTCAATGTCTTAAAATTGTTTGGACTCAAAGATAGTGAGTCATGTGAACAAAATTTACAGGAAACTGAGCACTTTTCTTAGTTCCGTATTTTCCCCTTATTCCTCTCACTAACCCTATTACAAAAGAACTCTTCTCCTCCCCGTTTTTCACAAGTGGGACCTGAGCCTCCCAAATACATGAACTTGCTGGCCTTCAAATTCACAAGTGACTCCTACGTTCTCGCTTTGACCAAGATGAGTGTAAGCACCAACCCAAGGAGATACCTGCACTACCCCAGCCCCTGTTCTCCCTCCTGCAGGCAGGCTTCGTGGAGAGTCAGATTTTCAGAAGGTTGCTCGCTGTTGATGACAGCAAAACCAGGGGAGCTCTGTGATTTGAGAATTTCAAGGCCTTCCTCGGTGGTTGCAGCCCCAGCTACAGACGGACAGACCTACCAGGGAGGGCCAATAGAGCATTGCCTTGTCTGGGCTGGGCTGGGGTGCGGGGGCCTGCCCTGGCTTCTTTGTGATTCCCCCTTTTCTGCTTTCCAGTTTCCGAGGAACCCATTGCCAATATAGCCAAGTGCAGGCCATTTGCTGCTCTTCTCTTTGATGAGTCTTTGCAAATCTATGTTGTAAAAACTTTGTGCCCCACATGAGGGAGATATTATATGGTTCCAAGAATATGACGTATGTCAAATTAGAATAGAGAGCACCAAGGGCTGGGAGGAGAGAAGCTTAGTCTTCAAAGGACACAGAGTTTATGTGGTAGATGATGAAAGAGTTCAGGGTATTGATGGTTACTCAACGCTGTGACTGTATTTCATGCCATAGAACTGTATACTTGTGGATGATTAAAATGAAAATGATTACATTTTGTATATTTTACCACAATAAAAATAAATAAAACTCTGATAGATGGTGCAATAGTCATTGACCTTGAAGGTATTATGCGAAGTGAAATGAGGAAAGAACAAAGACTGTATGATTCTACTCCTGTGAAGAACCCAGAGCAGTCGAATTCCCAAGACAGAATATAGAACAGTGGTGGCCTAGGCCAGGGGCAGGGGATAAGAGAAAGGGCATAGAGTTTCCATTGGGGAAGATAAGAAAGTTCAGGACATGGATGGTGGTGATGGTTGCATAACCGTAGTTAATGCCACTGAACTGTCCGATTACAATGGTCAAAATTATAAATTTTATGTGAATGTTATCACCATAAAATTATTTGTTTTAAATAAGAGGCAGGCTGCTTTGCCTGCAACAAAAGCTTCCTCCAAACTGAGCGACCCAGGCAAGAGCGCCACTGCTGAACAGCTGATTCCTCTCCACACACCTCCAGCCTCTGGGAGGGGCTCACCCGTTTCTGAGCGGGGAGGCATGACCAGGCAGGACACAGAGCAGCCACGAGGGATGGGGCTCTCATGGGGCTGCTGAAGCCCCCAGAGTCTCTGCAGGATTGGCGGTGCCTGGTGTCCCTCTTCCCAGGGCGCCAACCCCTGTTTCCCTGGCTCAGCCATCAGCCAGGATGGCTGTCAAGAGTACTTTGTGGCTCCGGAAATGTCTGCAATCTTGTTTCCATTACCACTATACTGCGTTCAGAAAACTCACTATTCCCAGCTCCCCATTTACAAACGGATAAGTCATGATTGCACTTCTTCATGGTTCACCCCCGCCCCCTGCCAAATGAGTGTGTTCTCCTTTTTTGATACAGCAACACGTTTTTTGAAATCATGCATGCTCCATTTCTCAAGACCATGTATTTTTCGTAAAGTAAAATACACTGACAATTCTCCCAGGCTCCAAGGACAACAGTAACTATCACCTACTCCAGCTCACAAAGACAATGCCACCTTCACATCTCTCCTACAGCCACACAGCAACCCAACAAGGACCCAGTTTGCCACCTACAGTCCCTGACCTTCCTCAGAGACGACTGGAGCCTCCCACCTTCCTCTTCTGGAACAGGGTCAAAGCCCTGGTGAGAGGTGAGAAAGTCACCCCCACCTATCCCCCAGGGGTTTGCTGTCCCCTCTGCAGGTGAACAAGGACTGCAGCAGGTGGCCGTGTGTCTTTTGAGGGACACAAGCAACCAGCAGGGCCACGGCAGGCTCTGAAAGTTCTGTGCTGGTGCCGGGCCTGGTGGACACCTCCTGAGCCGGCAGGCAGGCGGCCTCATCCTCCAACACCAGCCCAGGACCCAGTGTTCAGACTGGGTCTAATCACTGCCTACTGACAGCACTGGCCACTCCTGCCCTGTCCCCGGGTTCCCTCCATCTTGGGTCTCCCTCAGCCATCCAGAGCTTCAGAGAACGCCAGTTTTACAACTAGAGCTGTCAGCTGGAGAGATACATTTTAAAATTCATGACCTTTCCCATCAAGGTTCAGAAATGGATCAGACTCGAAGATGAAAGCTGAGTTTATTCTTTCATTGGTCTTTCACCAGCCCCCGCCCTTCTCCCACCTCCACCCCGTCGCCAGTCTTCCTCCAGAGCTTTCCTGGCCCATTGTCCTTCAGGATCTTTTGCATTTATCCCAGTTTTAATCCCTACCCAAGCCATAAAGCAAAGCAAAATAAAAATTCTCCTGTGTGCACACAGAGCATGTGTTTGTTTGGCTGGCAAGGCATGCCTGACTATCAAAGGTATCTCCCTCTGTCAGGTAGGGAAGGGCCACCGAAGGTGCAGCTGGGCAAAAGAGATAGAGCGGAGACTGGGCTGAAAGGGAGTGGGGCGACAGGGGCTGTGGCATTTTCATGTTTCCAGAAAAGGCATTTGCAGGGGGGGCATCCACCTGAAGCTGGGAAGGTGGGGTGCAAATGGGCTCAGCAGACGGGCTGGCAGCAACTCGGCACTGCAGACCCTGCCAAGGAAAATTAAAGAGCAATGTGTTTGCTTCTTGCCACAAGTGTAAACAACAACAGAGATCCTCTCCGTGGAATTCTTGCCTTGTGATTTCAGTCAGCGGCCCTCAGCCGCCCGTCCCAAGCAGCAGTTTCCCTTGGGCCTTTACTGAAGGCATCCAGTATTCTAATTTACCCTGGGGGTCAGGAAAGATCAATCTCCTCCCAGACGTGGTGCTCCTGAGGACTCCTTCACAGCCACAAAAAGTAAATGGAAGAGAAGCGAAAGCTTCTGGCGGCAGGAGCATTGGCCCAGTGACAGAAATGGCATGTCCAAGCCAAACAAGAGAAAGCATGTCCATTTCTGGAATGTAACGATAGGTAATGTTCTTGGACAAGTACCAGGACCGAGGCAGATCTGCCAGACCAGTCCAGAAATGGGTTCTGACGAAGTTACAGGCAAAGCGTCATTTCAGAGACTCGCATGTCTTGGAGGATTTGAGCAAGATTTATTGGAGGGGCGTACAGGGTGTACATGCCTCTAGAGAGGTTGCCATACTGCTTCATCCACAAGCAGGTAGTTCAACTTCGGCTCACTGAGGAAGGGGCCCAACCTCGGGGACCACAAGTCCAAGCTTGTCCTGATTGAGCCCGGGAGGAGGGCCCTGGCCCAGACTGGCTGTGCCCTTAGCCTGCTGTACAGTGTCTGTTTTTGTCTGGCCCACCCTCGGCTTGGGGCTTCGGCCCATGCCGCTGCCACACTGGGCCCAGGAGGTTGCTACAGAGAGAGAGAGCTCCAATCCCAGGCCTTTGTTAGCTTTGATTATAGTTCCTTGCATTTCAGAAGGGGTACGCTTTATTTCAAACTAATCAACCTTCTCCCTAATTCTCTGCAGGCTTGTACTGGGCCCTCCCCTGTCCAATCTCTTCCCTGGATCTTTTGGAGTTTTGTGCCTCTTATCCTACCTGACCCTTTTCCCAGATTTTCCCAGCCTAGACTGCTGCCCAGCGTGGTTGCCATTTTGGCTCCTACTGCTCATGCCTTCTAGTTTTGCCTCGTCATCTACCTTGCTCTGTGCATGCGCCTAGCAAAGGAATTCCACCCTTACTGGTTTATTCCCCCCGCCTGTAATTTGGGGGAACGGATGATTGTTCCCCGAGGAGATTGGAAAGCCAGTCTTTCCTGCCCGCCCAGGGATTAGCGTCCACTTGGCAGAGGGTGAAGCTGTCTCCTGGGGTGTCAGTGAAGCTGTAGCTTCCTCGTTAATCCAACTTAATTAGGTGTCTGGCTCCCTTCTCTCTTGTTAATATCTAACTAGCTGCCTACTGTAATAGTAACACTTAGCCAGAACTTACCTGTGCCAAGCAAGTTCTAAACTCCATTATATATATATATATCAGCTCATTTAACTCATCCCATCAACCTTAGGTAGATTTTATCAGTTCTGTGTGATAGTCAACGTCATGTGTCAACTCGGCTAAGCCACAGTACCCAGATATTTGGTTAGACAGGTCTAGATATTGTTAAGAAAGAAATTTTTAGTTGAGATTAACATTGAAATCAAAGGACTTTGAGTAAAACAGATTACCCTCTATAATATGAGTGGGTCTCATCTAATTAGATGAAAGTCTTAAGAGAAAACAGATTTAAGTCCCCCAAGAAAAGAGAATTCTGTCTCCAGACCACCTTAGGACTTAACCTGAAATATCACTCCTTTCCTGGGTCTCCAGCCTCCTGTACCTTCACAATCATTTGAGCCAATTCCTCAGTCTCTCTCTCTCTCTCACACACACACATACACACACCCTCTTGATTCAGTTTCTCTGGAAAACTTTGACTAAACCATCTCACTTTCTAGATGAGAAACCTGAGACAGAGAAGTTAGTTCCCTTGCCCAAGGTCTCAAAGCCAGTAAGCTATGCAGGCAGGTTAGAAATGCACGCATCCTGGCTGCAGAACCTGCTCACTTACTCAGACTCTGCTATTTCTCCCAGCCAGGGAAGTCACAGACACAGCAAACTGAAGTGGGGAGGGAAGTGTGGTTTTCCACTCAAGGTAACTTTAACTGGGTCAGTGGGCATGGACAGAACAACCTTTGAAATCCATAAGATTTATTTTCAGTCTAAGCTTCATTTTGATATCTATGATTTTGAACATATGATTTAAATCTCTCTAGGCTTCCATTTTGCTGATGTAGAAAGTACCATAAAAAGTTTGCAAGGTTATTAAGGAGATTAACTTGGATAATTTTATGTGCAAACAGTATTTTGCAGTATGTGGGGGAAATCATGGAGATTGAGTGATTAGACAACTATTCCAAATTCAAATGTTCTAAGCCATCACATGCTTAACTTACCAGAGACACAATCTCCTATAATTAACTATCTCCTAAATGTATTTCAGTTCCTCAAAGCCACTGACCTGGGTCCATCACAGGAACAGAGTTCCCAGTGGTAGAGATCACTTCCACTTTGAGTTACTATTGCTAATCGAAGCAACTAACACTCAGAACACAGCTGTACCTACCACAGGTACAAGCTGGGTTTCACTATGGGCTCAGCTGTACCAGACCCCCGCTCACCTTCCTCCTTTGGTCTTCCCACTGAATCAGCTAAATATATCAGACACATTTGCTCACAGTGACGGCTAGTCCAGGCCCTTCTTTCCCTGTCCCCAAGCCTACAGTTTCTCAGATCTGTGTCTGTATACCCTAAGCCCACTGAGGAATAGGCACATGTGTTTCTCTCTTAAGGAAAATAAGCATGTACATTCTGCCCCAGGAACATTAGCATGCACAAAGAATGTACAGAAGGAGGAAATTTTGCCAGTAACATCTCTGTGATATCCCGCCAGGTGCAAAGAACAAGGAATATAGCTTGTCGGGGGCAGGGGTTGTTTGTTTGCTTTTTTACTTGGTTTTCATTGTTATTTTCTTTATATGTTGGAACAGTTCCATGTGCTAGGGACTACCACAAAATACTTGACCTGCATTATCTCATTTAATCCTCCCAACTCCTTTCTTACTGCATCATGATTGTTCCCACTTCGTGGATGAGAAAACTGAGGTTCAAAAAAAAAAAAAAAAAACAAATTCCCAAGGCCTCACAAACCGTGACAGAGCCAGGATTCATATCTGGGCTTATCTAACTCCAGAACCCTCATTTTTAACCACTATTGCTGTACCTTTATACTGGGACACCTATTTTCAACAAATGTCCATTAACTTTTCTAGGAAACAAGAGGCATTAGTTCTAGCCCAGCTTAGAAGTTACATGTCTTTGAGCCAATTACTTGGTCCTTCTGGCTCACTTTTCTTCATCAGTGAAAGGAAAGAAATGGGGTAAGAGAAGCTAATGGTATCTTGAAGGTCTAAACATTCCTAATTCTAAGAATTAGCGGCCAGAGAGCCTAAGCTAATCCATTTTCACCACATCCTCCTCAGCTGGTAGTTGGCACCTGCGAAAATTCTTCGAAAAGCAATAAAGAGAAATATTAGGTAAAATCTGCCATTCAGATTTATATAATATATTGCAAAATTGATTGTGCTCTCCTTTTTTCTTGGAATGGGAACATCTAGGTCTAGGATGTATGGGAGTTATTACTGACTGTCCGAAAACAGTTCCAAGAACCTTCTCCGAAATCAGCTGCTTGGTAATACTAATATTAATTGAAACACAAAAATAAAAAAACTTTCACCCAATAAGCAATACAGAAAACATTTGTCTTTTTCATTTAAAATAAACATTGAGCATCTCTCTTTTTCAAATGATGACAGTAATCACAGAGATAAGGACAGCCAGAAAAACTGTTGGAAAAGAAATTCAAGAGAATGAAGGAGAAACTTGAAGCATCTACCTTCTTGCACCTGTGTTCTTGCTTTTGGCTCATTGCCACCTCCTTCATGAGCACAAAACTGGAACCTAGGCCAGATGAGGTCTTAGCCCCATGTATGGATAAAGGTATTTTCTAGCATAAACAAGGAGGCAAAGCTGGAGATGCCCATCAAGCCACTGAACTCAATTCACCTGAACAAGCACATTGTTCCATTTTATTCCCTACACCTTGGCCTTAAACCTGTCACCATAACTCAATAAGGAGTTGATCATTTTTTATTAGGAATGTCAGTGCATCAATCAGAAGGGGCTCCTCATCCCACTCTATTGCATATACCCCAGAAACCTCTCCTTTCTTTAATTTTTTTAACTGTTCTGAATTTACTTGTGCATTATAAATAGACAGCAAAAGTGTCCCCACAGGGCTAATCAAATTCCAAAAGAGCATAAACTTTCACTTGCTCTCTCTGCAAATCTGTGTACCTACCATGCCAGCAAATGTCTATACAAACACACAAAGACACAGTCACTGCCCTCAGGAACCTCCTGTAGGATTCAGCCTGGACACCACCTTTTGCAGGATGCCTCCCCTGGCACCCAGATCAGGGCAAGAAGCACCTCCTCCTGGTCCAGCAGCATTGAGTCCAAGGCATCCATGACCCAGAATTGTTGGCTCACTTAGGTAGGCTCTGCACACTGCAGCTACAGTGAGAGAGGTTCAAACAGGACACACCTCACAGCACCCTTAGACAAAGAGTTACAGTAATGATGATGAAGACAGCCAACATGTTGATGACAATATAATGGAAAAATGTAATCCCCCACCCCCTTTTTTTTAAAGATTCCATTCATTCTTTTTAGAGAGAAGGACAGGGAGGGAGGAAGAAGAGGAGAGAAATATCAATGTATGGTTGCCTTTCACCTGCCTCCAGCTACGGACCTGGCTTGCAACCTGGATATGTGCCCTGGCTGGGGAATCAAACCAGTGAGCTTTGGGTTGGCAGGCTGGCACCAGTCCACGGAGACACACCAGCCAGGGCTATAATCGCCTTTTCAAGAAGTAGTATTTCCTTCTACCCCAAATCCCTGGATGTGTCTACACACATGCGCACTTCTAGGGGCTCACCCGCATGTCTGAAAGAATGCCAAGGTGGCAGCAGGATGTCAGTTTCTTGCGGGGAGCCCTCTCTCTGATTTGCACCATCCTGCCTAATACACTTCAGCGGCACTGAAATGAAAAATGAATAGGAAGTAGATCTTGCTGCTAAAACATATGTGTCAGAAAATCATTAGGAGTATTAAATTACAGCAATAAAATGAACCAGAACTAATTTTGCAAATTAAGTTCCAATCAATTCTTTTTTCATAGCCACACGTTTTCTTAAAAAAAAAAAAAAAAAAAATAGCAAAATAGGATTTAGCCTAACAGTACTAAAACTGAGTGTCAGGTTTTTGGGGGTGGGGTGGGACTATGTCTACAACCAGAAATTTCAATGTGACAAATAAATTAGTGTTTTGGAGGGTAGGGGGTGAAAGTTGTCCGCTGGATGGTGACAATACTGTCCCTGTGCCAAACACAATAATGATCAGTTTTTAACCTGACGTTCCTATGTATTTTGCATGCTAAATTTATGTATACATATCCTTCTTCCTTTCTTCTGCTCCCCTCAGTCCCTGGACAAGGTTCTGCTGACAGTAGGAACTAGTAAATGTCTAAATTTCTGACAACCACTTATCTTTAGAAGGGACTGTGGCTGTTGGTCAAATTAAATCAGAAGCTATAACAAACCTTTAGAGCTTTGCCTGTCCAGAGAATAACAGGATATATCCCTCCACCCTCCAGCGAGAGAGGCTGTAATTAGCTCATTGTCCAGGAATAGGCACAAAGGAGGAGGCGGCTCTCACAAACCCCATCCCTTTCCGAGGGAGATCTTGGGGCAGGCGTTAATGAAGTGAGTAACCTCTACAACTCCTGGGAACAGGTTCAGCACAACTCCTGGTTCCAAAAGGGACATTGAGGACGAGGATGGAATACCCTGGCCAAAGCTTCACAGAGAGGGTCTGCCAAGGAGAGGGGAGACCAGGAGTCCTCACCTCCCTGATGGCACTTTTCCTCAGCCCCAGCTCCGGTGGAGCAGCGCGGTGCTGTTCCGCTACACCGGAGAACCAAACTATTTATAGCCACACAGTCATTATAAATAAAGCTGTTTATAACATCGAAACTTGGCCCTGCATTAGTTAAATCTGTAGACTGGCAGCTATAAATAACTCTGTTACATGCTCAAGTGTGACTACTGACTGATACTTCCTCAAATTGTGACAAATAATGACAAGTTTGTTTGACAAACATCCCACTGACATTCATCTGATTTTGAATAAGCGGTGCAGCTTTTTTAATTTGGTCCCTGAGGCCCAGGGTCTTATGAACTTTCTTGACTCATTCCCTGTCTCACCTCCTGCACCAGGAGACTGTCCTGTGTGTAGCTGCTTCTCCAAACCCAGCCCCCACCCCTCAATCACCAGGAGGGATCTGAGGCCGTTCAAGGGGAAGCCTATTAAAGCCACTGTTTTTCTCATGGGACAGCTCCGCTTCAGGGGTTTTGCAAGGGTCAGGGAGTTTTGTTAATGACACCACAGCAGTAGGAATAAGGAGAGAAATGTGGGCCAGCCCAGGGTGTTGGATAAATGTGGAGAGAGGATCAGAAAGGAAAGGCAGACTTGACCATCAGATTGTTGGAATCTCAGTCTTCAAAGGGGACCTGGAACCTAGACATGCTAGACCTGGTTACAAGTGAGCCATGAAAGACAGGAGTCCAGACAGAGGGATTTACATCCCAAGGCACTAAGCTGGGACATCCTGTCTAATCTTAAATTGGGAATCCAGCAGCTGGGGTTCTGTCACTAGGTGAGCTGATAGGAATGTGTGTCTAGCAGCCTCTGGAACTATCTACTGAACTCAATTTTACAGGTGGGAGAGCTCAGGTCAAAGGAGCTCTACTGCTAATCGGTGCACAACTAGACTAGAACTCAGCTCTCTGGGCCCCTGGCAACGTTTATCTTCATTGAATTAATATGTGAAAAGCATCAGAGCCATTCCTGGGCTGTGAGGAACGCTCCCTAAGTGGGAGTGGTGATCGCCAGTTCCCCATCCTGCCTGTTGCTATCTATATGCATGTGTTAATATACTGTTCCCTGCCTTCTGCATCCTGCATCTTCTGTCTGATTGGACTCTTACATTGACAGCATTTACACAATCTCAGTCCACCACATCCACTTTTGCCAATCTATCCTAAACAGAGTTTTCAGTCTTCTGCTAAACATCAGCTCTAATCATAAAATGGGGGCCCACCCACTCCCCCATTGCCCTTCCCAAGCTGGAACCAAGTAAGGTGGCATCACTCTCAGGGTCTATAGCACAGGGCTCCTACCTAGGGATGAACATCTCCTTAAATGTCTGCCCTGTGTGCGTCTCTTGCTTCACCCTAGTCCCAATCCTGCTCCCTCATTTCTCAGTATAGCACTCCCAGTTAGTTCCCATGTCTGCCAGAATAATTACAGACATATCACACTGGCTGACAATGTGCTCAATGGCTGGTTCCACCCTCTTCTCCTGCCCAAGTCTATGCTGGATCCCAAAATAGCCTCTTCACTTCCCAGGACAGGCATCCTTAGAATATACCCTGTTTCCTTTCGCAAGGATACCCTCCCTTTACATTGCAGAACTCTGACTATCTTTCAAGGTCTATTGCAAATGCCTAAGGACACCCTCGATGATTGACCAGGCAACTGTGATGTTCTTTCCTTGGAATACCCATTTTTCTTTTTGAACATCTCTTTCAGTACTAGCCTGTCTTAACCCTGCCTTACAGTTATGTATGAACATGCCTATGTTTAATCCTCTTCACTAATGCTAACAGGAAACTCTTAATCATTTTAACATCTAGCATAGTGTATATCTAGGAAAGGGTGAAGCATTTAAGAAGCCCACTTTCTAAAAGTTCAGGCAAAAAAAAAAAAAAAAGACTTAGAAAGCAATAAATGGCAGATAGTTACCAACTAGCAAACATTGGCAAAGACCTGTAAAAAAGCAAAACCTGTGATGGATCCACGTGGTTTGTAGCAGCCGCCCTGGAGCTCCAGGAAGGCCACAGAGAGACATCTGCCAACTCACTTGCATGTCCTCTGTGCTCACAGATGCTTGCAACAGGTTGAGAGGCTGGAAATGAAAGAAGCTGAATAACTGTAGGCAGGCAGTTTAACAAGCAAAAGGACAAGTATCTGATCAGCTCATCAGTCAGTCAACCAGCCATCACACATTTATTTAGAGCCTGTGATATACATGACATAGAATGACTCTTAAAGAATGGATGTTTTCCCTGCCTTCTGGAACTGACAATCCACTCTGCTTTCTACATCCTCCTCACACCCTTTTATTTATTTACTCTTACTTATTGATTTTAGAGAGAAAGGAAGAGAAAGAAATCAATTTGTCGTTCTATTTATTTATGCATTCATTGGTTGATTCTTGTATGTGCCATGACTTGAGGAACAAACCCACAACCTTTGCCTAATTGGGACTTTGCTCTAACCAACTGAGCTACTCAGCCAGGGCTTCTTATAGTTTTTATAATACTAAGTAACACCCATGGAACTCCAAGTCACCAATTTGGACCCCAAATTCTTATCTCCAAGAAGAGAGAATTTGCCAAGTTGCTGGGCCTCCTAGCAGGCTCCACATTCATTTCAGCCCTGGCCATCAGTCTCCAGCAGCCTGCCAGGCCCCTGGGGTTTTCTGAGGCCCCTAGAAACCCCTGGACATATCACAGAACTGTCCACATCAGAACTAACTCATCCCTGGAGGAGAAGCAGATGAGAAAACTTCAGCTGACAAGCTAACCACTCAAGAGGAAAAGTACAAACTGAATGCTCCTAAAAGAGCCAGGCCTCTTCTCTCCTCAAAAGAGAAGGAAGGCACCAAGCAGGAGAGGGTCTGTAGGTCTCTTTGTGCTGTTCCACGTCAACACAGTCACCCTTTGCCGTGCAGGTGTCACTTCCAATAAACACCAGGGTTTTCCTGGGGCCTGGATGCTAATTAACGGGATTGTTATTGTTGGTGAATAGCTAGGGAAATTATTAATGCAAAGCCAACCTCTTCATAAATGTCTGCTTTGTGAGTGGTCCCAGTGTCCTGGGGACCATGACTCCTGTGGTCAGCACAGCCCCAGGACCCCACGTCAGCAAAGGATATTTATTATCCCTGTCAGCCCCTTTCTGAAACCGCCAGGCGAACAAGACCTCACTTGGAGGCGGGTGGGCACAACCACCCATTCTCCAGTTTCTCTGGAGCTGAACGTGCAGTGCAGAAAAAGTGGCCCAAACGTTGAGATTTTTCATGTACCACCCGATCTAGCTTTGAAGGAAGGCCTCAGTGGTAAATCATAATGATAGAAAGAGACCTATCAGATAAAAAGTTTTTCTCAACCCATCCCATTGCTAAGTTGGTTACTTGGGCTCTATGCAGATGCATGAACACACACACACACACTCACACACACACACACACACACTCAAACAACACCACACATACATACACAGAGTTTCTCTGATCTGCATTGCTCACAGTTTTCACCTAATTTAAAACTCAGTTTCTATTTGAATGCAGCCAATGGATGCTTTAGGTAACCTACTTCTTAGGAACATAGAATGAAAAGACATGCTAAGTGAACATTCCATGCCCTCTGCTTAACATATATACACACCCCACTAAATACACATAGGATGGGTGGGTTTATTTTCTTCCCCAGAAAATTAGTCCCAGGTTCTGTTGATGTACCACATCCAGGCCCCAATTCTGCTTCTGCAGCCTCCTCAGTCTAAGTGCCCATGGATGCTAGCCTGAAAACTCCCTGTAAGCTTAAAATAAAAAGATCTACAATATTTACAATGTTAACAATGATGGAATTGAGGATTTTTAAAAAATGTATATTTGTTGTGGCATCTAAATGTTCTATAGTGGGGGTATATGTTTTATATTCAGAAACAATGCATGTTATTAAAAAAATTATTTTTGGTTTCATAAAATCCCTCAAGATCCTGAGGTTTGCTTGGGCAGCTTTATCTGATTTTGTAGAAGTGGTATTCTGGGTCATAAAACACAGAGGCTATGACATTCTCTGAAATTGGATCCTAAACCACTGGTTTCTGTGTAACCATAAGTAAAGCAATAAGTAAAGGAGTTTATCCTTGGAAACTGTTCTCCCCTTTCAGTGTTCTTGTCCTTCTTCCCTGTGCCCTTGCCACCTTTGCAATCCCCATCACTTTTCTTGTTCTGCTTTGTTTTTTATCCTTACTGTTACTTAAAGCACACCCTAAGGGCAGAGTTTGATACCAGTCCTTTACACTTTAGTGTGAATTAAAATAATCAGCATTTATTTAGCTCCAGTGTTATAATTTGCACTTTAATTCTAAAGCTAATTGTCTAATGAAAGGTATTGACTCATGAATGAAAGTGGTCCTCACCTCTCTACATCTCTGAAATCAGACATCTGGGTTCCTCCTGGCTCTTCTGCTTATGGGAAAAGCAGGCCCTGGGACCAGTCACATAACTAAATGCAATCAATGTTTCCACTTTAGCTTTAGAACCTCGCCATTTAATATATTTGTCCTTTTAGAAATAGCACACACTCCAGGGATCCTGCTAAATATGGGGGTGGATGAAATAACGGGCAGTCTGCAAAAATACTCACAGGCCTAGGGCTTTGAAAAATGTATTCTTTATTCTTATTTGGAAAGTTGTACTTGCTATATGGTGACTATGCATATTAAGTGTCTGATAAATAACAATGATTAATGATGCCCTGGCTGGTGTGGCTCAGTTGGTTGAGTGTCATCCTGCAAAGTGAAAGGTTGTTGGTTTGACTCCCGGGCACACATGAGAGGCAACTGATCAATGTTTCGCTCTCACATAGATTCTCTCCCTCTCTCTTTAAAAAAAAAAAAAAAATTAATATCATAAGCAATGATTTTGAGTGCTAGATTTTGGAAACATTTTAAAAACTATATCCCAGAAAAGTTAAATAACTGGCTGAAGTTCACTCACTGACCAAGGTAGCGCTTGAACAAGGAACAAGGGTTTCTGACTCCTTGCCTAGATACTTCTTGTGTTAAGATGTTGTCTCCCAAGCCACCAATTCAAATCCCCCACAAATCTAGCTACTTCATGCTGATGGAAAGCTTCGGACTAAGCCTCCCAAGGTTCTCTTTCTTTGCAAGAAGGCTAAGAACTAAGGATGAATGAGCAAACATCTGGCCCTCCTGAACCTTCTCTATTTATTAAACCATGCTCTGCAGGTAAAAGGGCAACACAAAAGAAAGGAGAAGTTAGAAATAATTATTTGTTGTTTTTGCCTTCTTCATCATTCTGATCCATATCACACAGTGGTCCATCCCTGGTTATTCACACACTGCCCAGGTTATTTGCCCAGGGACGGCCCCTGAGACAGAGTTTCCCAAGGGAAGTCCACCTCCCCAGCCAGCAGGGTGAATTATCAGTGGTTTTCTATTATCCAAGGGTGAATAGTCAATAGTTGACTCTGCACCTGTGGTTAGACCTTGGGTCACCTTCCACCAGGCCCCATGTGGACAGTATTTGAGAACCAATGTCATTGTGTACTCTGTGTATTTGCCACATTACGACCAGTTCAAACAAAAAGGAAATTTCCTCATGCTTCTTAATATATAGAGTGTGGTTATTTCCAGTTTATAAGGCAAACAAACAGAATTTGAAGATGTGAAAGCCTCAGCTCACTTAGCCAAAAGCACTATTTTGTTGTCTCTGGTTTTATTTCTCTAGGAGCATAATTAAAGTATGTGTGAGCATGTGTGGGTGTGGGTGTGCGTCATCTTGCACATAATTTGGTGGCATCCTCAATAACAGGTGCCCCTCCAGCAGGTCTCAGTGATGATGGAGGGCACGGAGGGGTGTGCCAGGAAGATGGGGAGAAGTGGCCTGCCAAAACCAATCACATTAAATCTTAAAGCTCATTCAGGGCCTGTCACGGGAGGAAAATCTGATGAACACCCGAGCGTCAGGGTGGTAATAGCATCTGTTAAATGGCTTGTAAATGTGATTGTTGAGAATTTTACACAGAAATGACACTAGCTACAATCAAAGCAAGACAGGCCTGGCTTCAAGCCAGCTTCTTCCAAGTACCATCACCACTTCAGGCCAGGTGGATGGGGTTTCTGCTGCTACCTGGCCTGGTCTTTTCCTATCATTCTGAGCTCTTTCTCTCTGATTTAGAATCTATTTCTTCTAAGAAAAGACTGGCAATCTCCTTCCAAAAGATACATTGTGTCATGATTTTTGCCTGTTCTTACAAGTGAAGATTTCTATACCAGCAATAGAGTTTGGAAACAATTTGTCATTCTCATCTCTTTCCATGAAATAAAGAAACAACACATGAATTGTTGGGTCAGGTGGTATCATAGTCCAAAAAAAGAAGGTGATAAGCATTGAGGACTGGAACACAATGACCCCTAAACAGACTTGAGCCAACCTTTTCCTATTGGTTTTCTGGACAGTCTATATAGCACAGATGATGGAAATCAATGCTCAATGAGTCACCAACACTCATTGACCACCAGCTTGGGCAAAACACAGCCTATGCTGATATGGGGGACAAAAAATGAGGAGTTACAGTAGTCTCACTACAAGTAACTTCTAAATTTAAAGAAGAGAGATAAAGATAAACAAAATAGATGAGATCTCCAAGATGGCGACAGAGTAGAGAGCAGTGCTGATGGTGTTCTCGAGTACCAAAGCAGCTAGAGGACAGGATAAGGAGCGTGAGACGGCTTCAGGACCCTAGGGATTGGAACGGACAGCATCTGGACACAGGGGAGCAGAGCCCAGAGGCAGAGGAGGCCAGCAGGACAGTAGGTGAGGCGTTCCTGACCGACCGGCCAGCAGGCCGAGGTCGGCTCTGGGCAGGGGCGGCTCTGCCCAGAGGGGCGCATTTGACTGGGGCCAGTTCCGGGCTCGCTGGTGACTGGAAGTCTCAACAGAGAAGTGCGGGCAGCGAGGGCAAACGCCATAGGGAACCCGGAATTGAACTCTTGCAGGGGAGGGACTGTGTGAGAAACTCACTCCGGCAATGGGGAGAGGAGGCTCCGTGCGCGCGCGGGGCTAGAGGTGGAGGAGAAGACTCCTGCGGGAAGCCGGAGCGGGGGAGCGGGAAGTGCACCAGCGGGGCGGCGAGAGGGCCGAAAACAGAGCTGCTGGGCCACCGGGGGAAACAGCAGCTGGAGGCCCCTGCGAGGGGGGAGGCCCAGCCCTGCGCAACCACACAGGCCCCCAGGCTCTGCGGGAAACTCCAGGCGGCGAGCCTGCGAGCCGGGAACTAGTGGCAGGAGACCCGCCATTGCTGGAGACAAAGGCCGCGCCGCCCACGCCTGGGAGGGGCTCATCACAGAGGCTGAGTAAAGGACTCTGCGGAGAGCTGATTGCTTGGGGGCGTGGTGCCCGCCCCGGAAGGGTGGGACAGTGTAGGCGGACCCCGGACAGTGTTGACTGACAGGCCCGGCCTCCTCCTGGAACTGCGGGGGCGGGACCAGTTGTCACAGGGACCAGCGAAATTGCGGGCTGCCCTGCAGAAGTGCTGGGGGCGCGTCCTGGGCCATAACCTCCACCAGGAGTGGGAGGGGGCTCCCTGCAGGCTCCAGAACACCTGCAGCCCTAACACCCAGCCAGGCTGCTGAAGGCCCAGCCTACCTGGGGGCGGACACTCAGAATCAGCCCTACTGTGACAATCAGAGGCCCTGCCATGCACCAAGACCCGGCTAGAATATAGACTATAGACTGTAAAGTCCTGACCAAGAAAAAGAGGCAGCATCAGGAAAGGGATTGCTGCCAATCTCAAGCACCTGAATTATACCGAGAGCAATATGAACTATTAAGCCCCAACATATCCTTTGCAAAA
>PVIW01012439.1:0-32128 GCA_004026585.1 Noctilio leporinus
GGAGAACTTCCAACGGATACTTCACCAATACAAAAGAGTGTAAGAAATCACTACAAACAACTATAGGACAACAACTATGACAACCTGGGTGAAATGGACACATTTCTGGACATGTATAATCTACCAAAACTGAATCCAGAAGAAGCAGAAAGCCTGGACAGGCCAATAACAACTAGTGAAATTGAAGAAGTAATCCAAAATCTCCCAAAGCACAAGAGCTCCGGACCAGATGGATACATAGGTGAATTTTACCAAATATTTCAAGAAGAGCTAACTCCTATCCCTCTCAACCTCCACCAAAAAACCCAGGAGGAGGGAAGACTCCCAAACTCTTTCTACAAGGCCAATATTATTTTAATCCCAAAACCAGGTCAAGACACAACTAAGAAAGAAAACTATAGGCCACTATCTCTGATGAACATAGATGCTAAGGTTCTCAACACAATATTGGCCAACCGGATTCAGCAGCACATCACAAGGACCATACACCATGACCAAGTGGGTTTCATCCCAGGGATGCAAGGATGGTACCACATTTGGAAATCAATAAATGCAATAGACCGCATCAACGAAATGAAGGACAAAAACCATTTGATCATATCAATAGATGCTGAAAAAGCATTTGATAAAGTAGAGCAGCCATTTATGATTAAAAAAAACAAACAAGCAAACAAAAAAAAACCCTCAGCAAAATGGCAATAGACGGGGCATACCTCAGCATCATAAAGGCCATATATGAGAAACCTGAAGCCAACATCCTACTCAACGGGCAAAAACTAAAAGCTTTCCCCCTAAGATCAGGAATGAGACAAGGCTGTCCACTTTCTCCACTGGTATTCAACATTGTCTTGGAAGTTCTAGCCATAGCCATCAGAGAAGAAAAAGGAATCAAAGGTATCTAAATTGGAAAGGAGGAAGTCAAACTGTCATTATTTGCAGATGACATGATAGTGTACATTCAAAACCCGACAGGCTCCACCAAAATCTTACTTGACCTAATAAGCACATTTAGGAAAATTGCTGGATGTAAAGTCAATATCCAGACATCAAAAGCATTTTTGTATACCAATAAGGAAACATCAGAAGCAGAAGAGAGAAAACAAATCCCATTTACCATAGCAACAAGAAAAATAAAGTACCTAGGAATAAACTTAACCAAGGAAGTAAAAAGACCTGTACTTACAAGAGTACAAAACATTGAAGAAAGAAATTAAGGAAGATACAAATAAATGGAAACATATACCATGTTCATGGATGGGAAGAATTCACATTCACATCATTAAAATGTCCATACTACCCAAAGCAACCTATAGATTCAATGCAATCCCCATGAAAATACCAAGGACAGACTTCACAGAAATACAAAAAAAAAAAAAAAAAAAAAGCCTTCAAAAATTTATATGGAGCCAAAAATGCCCACAAATAGCCACAGAGATCTTGAGAAAGAAGAACAAGGTAGGAGGAATCGTGATACCTGACATCAAACTATACTACAAGGCCACTGTCATCAAAAACTGTCTGGTACTGGCATAAGAATAGACATAGAGATCAACGGAACAGAACAGGGAGCCCAGAAATAAACCCAGGACTCTACGGTCAATTAATATTCGAGAAAGGAAAAAGGAACATGAAATAGAGTAAAAACAGTTTCTTCAACAGGTGGTGTTGGCAAAACTGGACAACAACATGCAAAAAGATAAAACTAGACCACCAACTTACACCATACACCAGAAGAAACTCAAGATGGAGAAAGGACTTAAACATAAGCACTGCCACCATAAAGGTCCTGGAGAAAAATACAGGCAGTAACATTTTAGATATCCTACGCAGAAATATGTTTACTGATACTTCACCAAGGGCAAAGGAAATAAAAGAACAAATAAACAAGTAGGGCTATATCGAATTGAAAAGTTTCCGTTCGGCTAAAGGAAACACCAGCAAAATTCAAAGGGAACCAACTGTATGGCAAAACATATTTGCCAATGCTACCTCAGGCAATGGTTTGATCTCCAAAATATATAAAGAACTAATGCGACTCAACACCAGGGAGTCAGACAGCCCAATTAAAACATGGGCAAAAGACCTGAACAGACCACTGACTGAGGAAGACATACAAAGGGCCCAGAGGCATATGAAAGAATCCTCAACATCACTAGCCATCAGAGAGATGCAAATTAAAACCACAATAAGATACCATCTCACCCCTGTCAGAATGACAATCATCAACAGATCAACAAACAACAAGTGTTGGCAAGGATGTGGGGGCAAAGGGGACCCCAGGGCACTGTTGGTGGGAATGTAGGCTGGTGCAGCCACTATGGAAAACTGTATGGAGTTTCCTTAGAAAACTAAAAAGGGAACTTCCTTCTGATCCAGCAATTCCACTACTAGGACTATACCCGAAGAATCCTGAAACACCAATTCATAAGAACCTACGTACCCCTATGTTCATAGCAGCCTTATTCACAATAGCCAAATGCTGAAAACATCCTAAGTGCCCATCAGTGGATGAGTGGATCAAAAATCTTTGGTACATTTACACAATGGAATTCTATATAGCAGAAAGAAAGAAGGAACTTGTACCCTTTGCAACAACATGGATGGAACTGGAGGGTATTATGCTTAGTGAAATAAGCCAGTCAGTGAAGGACAAATATCATATGATCTCACTCATTACGGGACAATAATGAGCAAAACTAACAACAAGCAAAACAGAACCAAGTATATGAATACAAGGAATAGGCTTTCAATGGTCAGGGGGAATGGGGTTAGGGGGAGGGGGGAGGCAGAGGCAAGAAGGGGAGCAGCTTAGAGAATAACCTAGTATAAAGGAACCATGGACATGGACAACAGGTGGGATTGACTTTCGTGAGAATGGGTGGGTGGGGAGGGGGACAGAGGGGAGCATAAAGGGGAAGGCTGTAATACAACAACAATAAAATTAAAAAAAAAAACAAAAACTAAAAATGGAACTGCTTTTTGATCCAGCGATTCCACTACTTGGACCATAGCCAAAGAATCCTGAAACACCAATTCATAAGAACCTATGTACACCTATGTTCATAGCAGCACTATTTTCAGTAGCCAAGTGCTGGAAACAGCCTAAGTGCCCATCAGTGGATGATTGGATCAAAAAACTTTGGTACATTTACACAGTAGAATACTATACAACAGAAAGAAAGAAGGAACTTGTACCCTTTGCAACAACATCGATGGAACTGGTGTGTATTATGCTTAGTGAAATAAGCCAGTCAGTGAAGGACAAATACCATATGATCTCACTCATTACAGGACAATAATGAGCAAAACCAACAGCAAGCAAAACAGAACCAAATATATGAATACAGTTAATAGGCCCTCAATGGTCAGGGGGAAGGGGGTTTGAAGGAGAAGGGAGGCAGAGGCAAGGACGGGGAGCAGTTTAGGCAAGAACCTAGAATAAAGGGACCATGGACATGGACAACAGGTAGTATTGACTTTGGGGGGAATGGGTGGGTGGGGAGGGGGACAGAGAGGAGCAAAAAGGGGATGGATGTAATACAACAATTATATATATATATATTGTATATATATACTATATATATATATATACATATTGTATATTGTATATATACATATATATACATATATAAATGAGGGAAATTTAACCATGTGATCTTCAGAGTCCTTTCCAGCTCCAATATGAGATAAAACTATTCTTCATAAGCTTGATATAAACCAGAAGGTGCAAATCTCATTCTTCACTTATAATAGCTTTACTGATAAATAGAAATGTCAGCTAAAATTAATTCCATCTCCTTTATTCTTTTCTAACTCAAATCTGGTGAAGGTACCAGTGAGCAATGAAACAGCATTGAGGGGTTGGAACTCACAAAAAAGCAGAACTTTATCCAAAACCACAATACTGTAATTATAGAATTGTTTCTACATTCTAACATTTGAAAATGGCTGACAAAAACAATGAAAAGAAGAGTAGGTAGACAAGTAAAATTTCAGTAGAAACAACTGAGTAATACAAATATACAACTATTCTCTTGTTTGAACTTTTCAGGAAAAATGAATATATTTCACCTAAAAAATTTTTAACGTGCAAATTCAATTATGGAGTCATGGCAACCACAGGGTAAAGGGTAAAGTTTTATGATTAATTTTAAAATGTCTTAGATTGAAAAAAGTTTAGTAATAAAATCAAGGTTAAATGAAATATCATGAAGCATTCAATTAAGTTAATAATGAGGTGCCTCAGGGATCAGTGCTAGCTAGCACAGGTGTTCAATATATTTATTAATGACAGAAGAATCATGAATGGAAGCACATTTGGATGACTGCAAATATATTTACAGCAAATGAATGAATGACTACTTTATTTGACCCATTCAAGAGTAATTATTTAAAGTATTACAGCAAATAATCAACAAGGGTAAGTTCATGTGAAGTGGGTAGAATGACCTAAGTTTTCTTAATATGTTAATAGCCACTAAAATAGTTACTGCCTTTCAACCAAGAGTAGGCTGATCTAAGAAGACATCTGTCTAGTCAACAGCTCTTCATGAAAACAGAATACTAAAAGAAAAAGGCTGGAATAAAGTATACTGTATTGATTAAGCAAAATTGAAAAGAATTCATGGACCTTGATAACAATGTGGTGATTGCAAGGGAAGAGAGAGTATAAGGAAGATAAACAGTAATGGAAAAAATACAGTATAAAATAAATTTTATTTTTAAATATATTTTATTTATTTTGCTATTACAGTTGTCCCAATTTTCCCATGTTTGGCCCCCTCCACCCAGTACCCCATTTCTTCTGGCAATGGCCCCCTTAGTTCATGTCCATGTGTCATACATATAACTTCTTTGGCTTCTCCATTTACTTTATTCTTCTTAACGTGCCCCTGTCTATTCTGAAACCACCAATATACTTTTTTTTTTCTTTTCACATCCAGACAATTCACCATTTTTACTGCCTTCTGTTAGCTTCTCAAATCATATTAATACAAAATTTTCTTTTCATTATTTCAAAATGCCTACGTTAATTCATTTGTTTAAAGAATTACTCTTTTATAGAATATTAATTGCAATATTACCAAACACATGCAAAAATACATTTACACCCATACATATTTTTACACATATTTGAAGTACATGGTGGATTTTAAAGAGTTAATACAAAAAATTTTAAATATGCCAATAGCTTACATAATTATTACATGTTTAATGATAGTACTGTAGATATAGCAAATTAAGCAGTTTTTTTCTTCTTTAATACTTATTTTATTTTGGAATGCTATTTTTGTGAAATATATCACAGAAATGATATATTGCAAAACTCACTTTTGTGAAAGTTGTCCTAGAGACAGTGCCAAACCCATAGTAATAAATGAATTTGGTTTTTGAGTCAGATCCTCCCCCTTTCAATAATGCAACTCAACTTTATTTTAAACTACTGGAACTACAGCTTATTCTTTATGGAGTTTTCCATCTTAAATAGTAGATTGATATATATATATTTTTTGGCTGTGCATAGGTCCTACTTCTTTCGAAACCCTCTGTTTATTCTCTATATGTGTTCTACAAGTTGAAACCCTCAAAAATAATGGCACTTGCAGTGCTCAGCTGGTCCCCAGTGTAGAAATTATTAGGTCTACTAAGGTGAGGTAAAAAATAAAAACCCTAGATTTTAAATAATTTTGTAGAATAGTATTCAAGATATTTTTTTGAACTTGTGGTTGACTTCCTATGTGGTTCTAAACTAAACCCTGAACTATTTAAGAGTCTGTTGAGGTAGAAATTAGGTAGGTTCACATTTCAATAATAAAGTTTACTATAGCATTCAATCCTTTTCCCAAGCATCCCCAGTTTGGGGGCCTTCATAACTGGAAATGTATATTTCCATAATCTATTTGAAAGGAATCTCATCTAATTTACATGATAATATGAGAATATATATTGTCTATGTACACAAATCATATAGTTTAGTAGTTTGCAACTTCCATCCAAGTTGGTCTTCATTCTCAGCATCTTTTCTAACCTAAAGATTGACTGATTTCATAACACCCCCATGACCAGTTGGTTGCTATTTAAAACATAAATTGCTAACAAAATCTATATGTTACCCCACACACACAAATAAGCACATATTTTGTAACAGTGAATAAGAAAGATAGCATATATTCTATGTAATATACATCTGCATATTTTTACGTTTTTCTTCTTCCTTAACTGCATTCGATTTTTCTGAGTTATAGCAAGTAACCCAATTTTCCTTTATTGTGAAATAATTCCAATCTAAGAAAACTTAACCTGCAATAATACAGATATAAGTAATATACAAAATTATACCTTATTTAGTGAAATCTATTTATAACAAGATCATTTTAAAGCATTCATAAGTTAAAGTTGGTTCTTATCCCTTCAGCTACCCTATGTCTTTTGATTGGTGTATTTAATTCATTTATCTTCAAGGTTACTATTGATAGGTACTTATTCATTATCTATTTTTCCCTTCATACCTGTGTTCCTGTCTGTCTCTCTGTTTCTTCATCTTCTTAAAGCAGACCCTTGAGCATCTCTTGCAATGCTGCTTTGGAGGATATGTATTCTTTTAGTGTTCCTTTGGGAAACTCCTTTTTTCACTTTCCATTTTGAATGAGAGCCTTGCTGGGTAGAATATTCTTGGTTGCAGGCCTTTGTTTTTCATTGTTTGAAATATTTGTTGCCATTCCCTTCTGGCTTGTTGTGTTTCTGTGGAGAAACAATTGATAACCTTATGGGACTATGTTATTAGCTGTTTCTCTCTTGCTGTTTTTAGGATTCTCTCCTTGTCTTTGAAATTTGCCATTTTAATGATGATGTGTCTTGAAGTGGGCCTATTTGGGTTCATCTTCCTTGGGATCCCCTGTGCTTCCTGAGTTTGCATGACTTTTTCTCTCCTCAAGTTAGGGAAGTTTTCTGTCATTACTTTTTCAAAGAGGTTTTCTATCCCTTGCTCTTCTTCTTCTCCTTCTGGCATCTCTATGATATGGATGTTATTACATTTCATGTTGTCCTGCATCTCTCTTAAAACCTCTTCATTCTTTTTCAGTCTTTTTTTCATTTGATTGCATTGTCTGGGATTTTTTTTTCTATGCTGACCTGCAGCTTGATGATCTGATCCTCTGCATTCTCTAGCCTGCTTTTGATCCCTTCTACTGTGTTCTTCAATTCAGAAATGGTATTCTTCATTTCCTCCTGGCTCTTATTGATGGTTTCTATGTCCTTTTAATGCTGCTATAGTTTCCAGTAAGTTCCTTATAGGTTCCCTAGAGTGCTTTGTAGTTTTCTTTGAGCTTGTTGAGCTCATAGAGCTTCTCTATCATCATTATTTTGAATTCCATGTCTGATAGTGTGCTTGCCTCTATTTCATTTTGCAGTCTTCCTACAGATTCCTCCTTTCTTTTCGCTGAGGGTTTATTTCTTTGTCTCCCCATTTTAAGTGGCTCTTGTTTGTTTCTGCTTCTTGGATTGGTCTGCTTTGATTTACTGTCTTAGTGATGTCGAAAATAAATTTAAGAAAATAAAATACTGCATGAGAATAGTCATCTGAATCATTAAATAGTGCTGAAAATGTTTACACACTAGAGGCTCGATCTATTAAATGACATTGTTGGCACAAGATGTGGTTCCCAAACTACACCTTTGGATTATCTAGTGTCTTATTTGGTAATTTGCTAAATAGTTTCCCATTATTATCCTCCCCTCATACTCATTCACTGGATTTTTCAGACCCTTCTCAAGTGGGAATGAATTTTAGAAAAGCATCCCTTCTCACCTCTTTGCCCTGTCCTAAAGTTCACTGATTTGAACTACAATGTGTTGATCTTCCCAAATTGAAGATCTCAAAGCTTTGGAAGTAATTTCTTTTCATAAGAAAATCCAATTCTATTCAACAATAACATGAATTATCTTACATCCACCCCCTTCCCTAAGGTTAATTATTGTGCATACCAGGAACTCTTTATTGTGACATAGTTTCAGTTATGTTCACTCATTCAAAAATATTTGAGTGCTTATTTTATATAAGGCATGCAAAAGTGAAAAGAATTAGTAAAACATGGATCCTATCCTAACGGAGTTTAGAAAGCCATGTGTCCCCTCTCATGTACTAAGCAATTCTCAGTCCAAGTCCATATAGATCACACATAAATATGTAATTTTAATATATTTGAAAAATAGTAAAATTATCAAGAATCAAAACTGTTTCTGTAGAAACATATAATAATACTTTTAAAACCAAGTAACTATTCCCTGCTACAATTTATTCTTTCTACCAGGGGGAAAAAATGTTGGCCCATGGTATTAACTCTCTCATTTAAATAGTTAATTTAGATACTCCTTCAAATTTCAGGGAAAATAAAACGTCTCTAGCCTGTTTGGAACACTAAGCTGGTAAGCCAATGTAACTACAGTGAAATCAAATTCTAACGCAAACATCAAATTGTTTCTAACTCAAGTATATAAAATAATCCATCAGTAAATCTGTTGATAGTACAGAGATATGTATGAAGCACTGAGTGAGAATTTAAGGTTTAATCTAGTTTCTTTGCTCTCTTTACATGCCCACCTGAAAATTTCAGATGTGAACATCTAGAATAATGCTTATATGGTCAGTTAAGAATTTACAGACTCTCAGAACATGAATGTCAAATGGTAGCTTAAACTTTAAATATTGCATGAACTATAAACTTTCTTTATACCCTCTGATACATCACCACCACAGATTTTCTTTTAAGTTCATTAATAAAGTCAAAGGCTAATAGTAAAAGGTAAACTGTGGATAATTAGTAACCTATGAATTTTTATTAGAACCTCAAACATATCTATTGATGAGATTTACTAGAAGGTTTGGAAGTATCTATCAGAAAAATAAAATTTACTATTTGGAGAATAATTTACATATAAGATGTTCTACTGTTCTGTTAGTATTTCTATATCTTTTGGTAGCTATGGGTTATTTTGTAGTGTAATGTTACCAAGATGAAACAAGTGTAAATAAAAATTCATTAGGAGGTGAGGCGGTCAAGTGTTAATAGTTATCAATTATCTGGTATTTTTAAGCAATAGCAAATTTAATTCTGTCTCTAGGGAAATAAACTCATATTTTAAGGTAAATGGTACATCGTATTCCTTTTCAAAGAACATTTTAGAATGTGCCTTAATTATACGATTCTAAAAGTATTTCCCTTGTTAGGCTTCTAAGGCAGGCAAAAAGTAATGATGTCCCCAATGCAAATCATGGCATTTTAAAACAACCAAATAGAGTTACTAAAAATAAGGATATTACACTTTTGCTCTAGATAGAGATCTGTCATGATAAAAAGGGGGGCAAAATTAAAACTGAAAGAGAACATGAGAAAGATCCAAATTTTGTATTAACTTAGAGAAGGCAGGTTGACTTCCTTCCTTCCTTTCTTTCTTTCTTTCATTTTTTTTCCTCTAAACTTAGTCCATAATGATTAAATAAATTTAATGGCCTTTCACTAAATTCCATCTTTGAAATATCAGCAAATTACTATTAAGTGATTTTTTTTTAACTTGCATAATCCACTGTGTATTATATTTCTATCCTGAGTCAAGGGAGCAACTCAAGTTAGGTTGATCAAACATTTTTCTTACCCTGTATTATAATGGAAAACAAAAGTCTTGTCCAGACCACACAGTATTAGACTCTACAAATTCCCTCTGGTGAAGTAAGGTGTACACATTGATTTTAATATACACATAGACTTTTTGAGGTCAAATAGCCAGTTAAGGTTAAGAAGAATATAATACTCTTCTTCTGTACCATGGCTTCTGGATCTTAAAATACTTATTCATAGAAATTATGTGACATTTGAAAACCTGGAACTGAAAGAAATTTCTGATGCCCAAATGGAGTGGTCAAAAAAAGTGAGCACTATCTAAGAAACAGAAGACTGGAAACTTCAGGGCACCTCCCTGCATGACAATGAAAATTACAAAACAGGAAAGAGAACAAAAAGATTACCTTCTGCACAGAGCTAGTTTATTGTCCATTCTCTAAATGAACATAATGAGAAAGAACATAGAGGCTGATGAGATTCCTGTATTGCACAAATAAAGCTTATCCTTATTTTATGATATATATATCATAACTCTTTCCTAAACACATACTACATTTAGTTGTTACCCAACTATGGAGAAAGAACTGATGTTAGGGGCGTTGAGTAATAAGGTTATACCCTTTTAGTACAAATGATGCACACTTATTGCTGATAGTCACTAGTTGCTAGATTTCAAATAGAAATTGGGATTTTAAGTATTTCAGAAAGAATTTTTATCAAGGTCTCTATTGTCAATGTATCTCTTTCAATTTTACTACACTAATAATAATCCTGAAGAAGAGTCCAAAACTCAAACAAAACCACCTTCATGAATGTCTTAAATCTTTTTCTGTTGTCAAGTTCTTAAGAACTCTTATCATCAGAACTCTCCTAATCAAACCATTCTGCCCTAAAGCTACATGTGAAACCAATTTCTATATTGCAGTGGTTTCTTTTCCCAACCAATGAAATTTTGAAGTCTTGTCAACAGTGCCTTGGTATAGACACTGTTGTAATTACCAATTTTGTAAGGAATATGTGGAAAGGAAAGACAAACTGGACGTGTATTCATTGATGAACAGCAGAGTGAATTCTGAATAGAGACAACATGATAGGGAATAAAGGGAACTGAATTGTGAACAGTTTCAGTGGATTAGTAAATGTGAGGGTGAGGTGATAGCATCTGAAGGGATTGTCAGCCCCAAATTTTCTCCTCCATAAATCATGGAACCTGAAATTCCCCACCATTAGATTCATTCCTCTAAGATACCACCTGCAAAGCAAACTATTTTAATTGAAAGTATCATGTTTAGAATAGAAAATACATTTCAAAGTAGTTTTATAATAACTCCTTATCCATGCCCAGTGGCACTGACCACATACAAGTAAACTCCAATGAAGCAGAATGGTCTATGCGGTCACAGTCTCAAGTGTCCAGAGGGTCAGGAATGTGTTAGGCACACATACACAAAAAAGGACAAGTGCTAATGTTAACTGACCATCACTCTCAATGTCTGTAAAATAGGGACCGGTGAAGATAGAGGTGAAAGAAGAGCCCTTTTCTCATCCACTGAGCTCCACAGCACTGTTACCTAACAGGGATATAAGTCCATATTTTTATTTTCCTAAAGAAACCAGAACCTGAAGTTCTAATTTTCAAATGTTAGAAACTAATTCTATGTTTTGTGTAACATTCTGTGGGTCAATACTGCTCAGGGCAAGTCAGAAATAGCGGAGGGACAGATTTGGCCAACCTGCTGGCAATTTCCTATCTTGATCATGCAGAAGAGAGTGGGATGAAGTTGAGTTCAAGGCTGTCAGTTGAGAGACCATATAAGACTCTGGATAGCATCCTTTCCTAGACGAAAGGATACTCAGAGTTTATATCCATACGAACTAACTGCAATAAACTTCTACTTATGGATAAGTATATGCTCTTCTTAGGAAGTACCTATTATTAGGACAAAGAAAAAGCTTTAAAATTTTTACTTATTTGTATCCTATCTGGGGCAAGTAATGATTTATGATAACACACCATCATTCTCAGTGGAATAAAATTAAAAATAAATTATGAAAAGACCTAGAAGAAATGTTAGTAAAAAAATGAGATAAAGTATACCAAATGCCTGACAAATAAAGTCAAAGAATAAAAAAATCACATTAGCCATTAATTTATAAACCTGTGCACAGCAGGAGAAAAAGGTGTTCATTATTTTGCAAAGTCCATTTGCTGGTATTTTTGTAATATTGTTGATCTTCAATGTGGATAAATATATCTTCCCCTTTACTAATAAAGTAATAGACATATACCAAAATAAAAGAGCATTTTTACATAATTTGTCTAGATTCTATATTTTCACAGTAAAAGGGTGTTATTTTTAAAGGCTGTCTTTGTGAGCCAAAGAGAAAGCAGAACAGATCCCTTCCTACTTAGGATGTTAATTCTCCCTTGACTGAAGGGGAAAGAATTTTCAATAATGAAAAAAGACACTGTGAGTTAGGAGAGCATTGGTCTGATGAGGACATATATAGGATATATCACCAGCAATATTCTAAACTAATTTGTTAGAATTGTACAGCCTTTTTCAAAAAGCTACATTAACAAAGAGCAAGTATTTCTCCCAAGATAAATTGAATATTGTTTGCTATTATTCTAAAGGAGAGAAAAAAAATATGTGCGATGGAGTATAAGCAGTGCTAGGCATTAGTGTATTCCGGTCTAATTTCAACCTCAAATCCAGACCATTAAGTACAATTTGGAAAGGATCAGCTCTTAGAGTATCAGAGGATGTGCAGCCCATATGTAATGAAGAAGCACTCCTGTAAATCAGTGGATGAGCATCATGCATCCTGATGAACCAAGCATAGAGGCTGAAATAAACCAAACAAAAAGCTCTCCCTACCTACCCAACTTCCCTTAATAAAACTGGTAATCTATAATTGCAGAGGGGCAGGTCTCTACATTTAGTTTTTTAACAAATATTTAGTGAATATCCACCAGTTAATAGGTGCTAATTCTTTTTTTAAAAGTTATTCCAAGAAACCTCTAATTAATTCATGTCAACTCAATAGGCTGTATTCTGTGTAGAAAGTCAATTTGCCAATGCAGCATAATGAAATTACAGTAACAGCTCCAGTTAATCAAAATCATTATTTAATTTTATTTTATATAACAAAAAGGTTAAGGAAAATCATTAACAACAGCAACAAAATGCTACCAAATACCTTTTCCTTCTAAATACCTTTTCCTTTAACCCATCTTCATTTCTAAATCTCAAAACATTACATAATTTTTTAAAAATCTTTTAATGGCAACCAGAGAGTGTTCAAAATGTTCAAACTATAAAAGGCAAAGTACAATAACTTCTTATACGATGATCTACTTATTGGGAAAGAAAAACAACATATATACTTCAAAAAGCTCTTCAATGGTGAGGAAGAAAACCAAAAATGGTATGGTTTGCAATCTCTAATCAAAAAATTTAACTCATTAAAATGTTTTCTTATTTTTTCTCTAGTATTCCAGGTAAGTGCTTTAAAGTATATTATAAATAGGCTATTTTAAGGTAGTGAAGTCCTAAGGATAAGAGGAGAAAATTGGAGTCTAACATCAATTCTGCTGTCAATTACACACATGCACGTGTGTGTGTGTGTGTGTGTGTGTGTGTATGCGCATGTGTGTGTTTCCATCCACTGGAACCACACTTCTAAAATTGAGATAGGATATACTGCCCCATATCTCTAAAACATGGATTTTCAAAATGTGGCCTGCAGACCAACATTACCTGATAACTTGTTACAAATCCGAATTCTTAGGCCCAATTCCAGACTTCAGACCACATCAGAAACTAAAAACAGGAGCCAAAAACATTATATGTATTTCTGCATAAAGTGATTCTGATTAATGCTAATGTATGGAAATCATTAGCTTCAAAGTAAAAATGAATAGTATAAAATGTTTACATTTCAGGTAATAAGGTTTAAATTACATACTGTAGAGTTACTACTTGCAATTCTAAAATTAACACGTTTCAAATTTAAAAGGTTATGAAGTGCTACCCAAATTCAAGTTGTTACTTCTACCTATGATTATTGAGAGCTAATCCTTCTATTCTCTTTTCCTTTTTAGCAGTCAAGAATGTTAAAATATACTTACTAATAGATGCAAAACTGGCCTCCAGCACACAAAACACATTTTAACTATAGCAGTGCTTCTTATCAGCAGTTTTGCTTTCAATTTTTTAATACATTTTTTCTGTTACCATTTAGTCTCCTTATACCCTCCTCTCGTCTCCCCCCACACACAATCACCACACTTTTGTCCATGTCCTTACCCCTTTTTTCTTTTTGCTCAATCCCTCCACCCCTTAAACACCTCCACCCCCCCACCCCCCCACTTTAGCTATCATCCTGCTCCCTATGAGTCGGTTTCTAATTTCCTTGTTAGATCAATTTGTTCATTAGATCCCATATATAAGTGAAATCATATGGTATTTGTGTTCCTCTGACTGGCTTACTTCACTTAGCATAATGTTCTCCAGGTCCATCCATGCTGTCTCAAAGGGTAAAGCTGTCTTCCTTTTAATGGCTGAACAATATTCCATTGTATAAATGTCCTGTAGTTGTTCGATCCACTCATCTACTAACGGACACCTGGGCCGCTTCATATCTTGGCAATTGGAAACAGTGCTGCAATAAACATATATCCTTTCAAATTAGTGCTTTGGGTTCCTTCAGATACATTCTCAGAAGTGAGATTGCTGGGTCAAAAGGCAGATTCATTTTTAATTATTTGAGGTATCTCCATACTGCTACCCACAGTGGTTGAATTAGTCTGCATTGCTACCAACAGAGCAAAATGGTTCCCTTTTCTGCACATGCTCGACATAGTTGCTTTTGTTGATTTATTGATGATAGCCATTCTGACAGGTGTGAAATGACATCTCATTGTGGTGTTAATTTGCATTTCTCTTATGACTAGTGATGTTGAACAACTTTTCATAAGTCTATTGACCATCCGTATGTCCTCTTTGGAAAAGTGTCTATTCAGGTTTTAGCTCAGTTTTTAATTGGATTGATTTGTTTTTAGTGTTGAGTTTTGTTAAATTCTTTATAAATTTTGGATATTAACCCCTTTTCAGATGTATTGGTGAATATGTTCTTCCATTCTGTGGGTTATGTTTTTATTTTGTTGCTGTTTTTCTTTGCTGTGCAAAACCTTTCTAGTTTGATATAGACATTTGTGGGGATTTTTTGTGGTTGCTGTTGATGGTGGTTTATTTTCCTTGTCTGGGGAGATATATACATATGACATAACATCACTATAAGCAATGACTTATACACAGAAAATCATAAGACATTGAAGAAGATACAAGTAAATGGAAACACACATAATGTGTTAATGTATAGAAAAATTAGCATCACTAAAATGTCCATACTAAGTGAATCCATCTGTAGATTCAATGTAATTCCTATCAATATTCCAATGATGTATTTCACAGATCTAGAACAAATATTCCAAAAATTTATATGGAACCACAAATGGCCCCAAGTAGCAACAGGGATCCTGAGAAAGAAGAAAAAATAAAGAAGTTGAGGAAATCATGCTACCTAATATACCTATACTATAAGGTCATTGTAATCAAAACAGTCCAGTACTGGCATAAAAACAGACACAAAGATCAATGGAACAGAATACAGAGCCCTGAAATAACCCCACATGTTTATAGTCAATTAATATTTGACAGAAGACAAAAGCACATGCAATGGGCTAAAATAGTCTATTCAATAAATGGTTTTGGGAAAATTGGACATGTATATACAGAAAAATGAAATGAGACTGCCTTCTTACATCAAACACAATAAATTCAAAATGGACCTAAGGCTTAAATGTTAGACCTGAAACCATAAAATCTGTAGCAGAAAACATAGGCAACAATCCTTCCCTCCCTCCCTCCCTCCCTCCCTCCCCCTCCCTTTCTCTCTCTCTTCTCTCTCCTCTCTTATCATTCTCATCTATAAGAGAATGTGGAATATTCTATGTATTCTATGTAAACACTCTTTATCCCAAATCATCAAAATTCATAAGATGGAAACAATGCAAAAAAATCTATTTCTAAGTTATATTTATGCATAGAGAATAACCAATTTCCAGTCACTTGCCATGGGTACATAACCTATAATTAGTAATGTTTTTCATGGTGAACTATCTCAAAATTAAGATTTATAGTATCCAGCAAGATAATACATTCAGTGTTCCAAGTTTTACAGTAAAGGTTTCCAAAATAATGGAATATGTTATATATTTTAACAAAGTATATTAAGCTATCATAAATTTATCATTCCCAAATCAAGATAACTTATGTCTAACACATTTAAAACTTACTGCAAATAATCATAAATCATGTTAAATGTAAAGTGTTATTTTCTTCACATAATTTTACAAAGTATATAAAATAATTTTATAAACTTATTTGCTGAGGGATTTACAAAATACTGTTACTGTGACACATACTAATACATGACCCAAAGATAATCACCAATAATGTTGGTTTTAGTGGTTAAAGTAGCAGTAACAATTTCTATATCAATAAGATCTGAACAGTCCTCTCAGACAGGTAGTGTAGGAAAAATCATTTATCATGTTAAGCCAGGTGAATCTGTAATCAATGACCAGAGTTCTGCTGAAACTGCAGTGCCTTATAGAAAGCTGAGTTATGTTCAACAAAAGAAAACAATCACTGTTGCTTTCACCTGCTTATTTCACGAAGAAGAATAAAAAATATTAATTTTATTTTGCAAATACTTAAAATAGTTTTCACTGGGAACTCTAATAACCACAATTTAATACCTTATGACATTAACAAAGCTCAGGAATATAGCATTTTTCCAGTGACAATGAATAACACTAAATTTTTTTCACTAACCACTTTGGGTTTTTTATTGTATTTTTATCCATTATCATTTATTCCTCCTATGCCCTCTTCTATCTCCACCCACTTTCTTTCCCCCAACCATCACCACACTACTGTGTCCATCAGTTCTTCTGTTTTGCTCAGGCCATCCACCCCATCCCCCACCACCCATAGAGCTGTCAGCCTGTCAGCCTGCTCTCTATGAGTCTGTCTCAAAACACACACACACACACACACACATGTGTGTGTGGTAGGAGGTCTGTCCTAAAAGTATTGAGTCAATGTCAATATAATTAAAACACTTTGTACAGCCAATACTTTCAGGACAGATCTCGTATATATTTCAGTTAACTGAGTATGACTGCAATTGTCTAAAATTGACTTATTATAAGTTAGTGAAGGATGAGCCCTGGAAAAATACTTTGTTTTCCAACACCTTAGGAACTTCTACTTTAAAAAAATTAGTTACTAATTGTTCTTTGAAAAATATTTTTAGTGCCCCTAAAGCCAGTGTATCATGGGACAAACTTATACCATTCCTCAAACTTATATTTACAAATGTTAAATTTTATTGCTTGACTATAAACTTTAGACTATGTCAGTATCTCAGCTTATAAAAGATTATAGAAAAAGATGAACCAAATAGAACCAAAACATCTAGACTGGAGTTTAATTATAACCACATCACTTATGCAACTTCAATTACATAAATTAAAAAGAAAAGCAACAGTGCCAAAGATTCTGTCAGCCAATTTGTAAAGTGTGGATTGTGTGAAATTGGAAATGTTAATCTATTCTGCCATCAAGAGCTCAGAGGTCCCAAGTACATTCCAACATATGGGCAACTAGCCTTCCTAAGGCTGATTATGTTGAGGGTATATTTTTACATAGTTTGACCCTTGAAAGAAAGCCAACTATTTCCAATGTTCCAACCAGAGAAATGCTGGGAGAAAAACTAGCTAAGCTGAACTTACAGACAAAGACAAAATATGTTGATCTCTAGCATACCTTTTTCAAGAGTTATGTACATTTGGATTTTCCCTTTCTGCTGACTTTACCTCTGATCTTTTCATTTGATTAATAACATCATGCAATACCTTTCACTGCTAACAGACACAGACCAAGTGTATTTCACAATGAAGAATATTTACAAAGAAGAGATCTTAATTTTATTATGTATCTTTCATGAGAAGTTAAAACTTTTAAAATATTTAAAACTAAATATTTAAAATGTTAAAAACAGATAAAATCATTCATAAAAATATAAGAATTATGATTATTACTCAGTTTCCTTTTCAAAAAAACCCTTCATGCCAATTTATTCAACATAGCTACTACACTAACATATGCTACCTAAATCATACTTATAAAGTATGTTGAGTGATTAATTGCCAACCAAACCTCCTGACAAAAGCCATATACCTTGTGGTGGATTCATCTTGGTCAATAAATGGTTAACAATGGACCTCTCTGGGTCTAGCAGAATGGTTCCACTAGACAGGTGTTCAGAGAAACCTGATCATGACAACCACAAATCGGGAAGCCAGTCGTGGACCATTTTGGGGTTTTCTGTCTCTGTTTTTCTTTTTTCTTTCTATTAAGAAGTGAAAGCCTCTCTAGATTCTCCACAGAATTTCCTCAATCCTCTTCACAAAACAACAGCATATATTCTCCTGACAATTCAAGCCAGCAAAAACTAAACATTCATTTCTATTTATTTCTTTACTGTTGCATAAGCTAATAGATAATTATTTCTTCAATTATTCTGATGTATTCTGCATTTTTATATCTAGATTTTAACTCATAAATATACACTAGGTATACTTATTGACTTACGATGTATGTTTAATGTTGACAAAATGCTGAAGAGCATAATAATAATTCAGTGCATAAATAATATGAGTGGTTCCAAAGCTTGTGCTTGCCAGAAGTATCAGACTTGTGTCCCACCAATCATTTTCACTTATATAAAATGAGCATAATCATCCAAAATTAAGGTCCATGTCCTAAGTCTTTATTTCCTTCTCTAGTGCTAACTTCACACTAAAATGATTAAGGGTGGGAATATCCATTCTTTCTGGTAAAGGACCACTCATAGTCAGGGATGTGGTCTGATCCCTGGCAATACAAACAAAAGAATCAGACCTCAGATTGCTCTCCAACATCTGAGTTATAACAATGGAAATATAATTAGGGATAACATTGTGTGTCAAGCATCAAGAGCTTTGTCCCAGCACAGCCATACCAAGTTCAGTTTGGACCCTTTTCAGTCTCTCCTCAAAACATATTCCCATCCATTCCTACCTTCCTACATTATATCTATAATAAATAAAAGTTTCTTCCACCCTCTGACGTAGAGTTATTATAGCTATTATAGTTATTATAATCAGTAGGAAAGAGCTTGAGACTCGGTATCAGAACACTCAGAAATCTGTACATGTGCATGTTTATTTAGGTATATCTAAAACAGCACCCTAGCAAATGAGACTAAACAGTTGCTCAAACTTTGGAAGCCCTCCTCTTCCTCATTCCCTATATCTAATTAACCTCCAAGTCTTCTAAAATGCAGACTTAACCTTGTGATGATTAATTTTATGTGTCAACTTGACTGGGCCACAGCATGCCCATGTTTTTGGTCAAACATTATTCTGAGTGTTTCTGTGAGAGTGTTTTTGGATGACATTAACATTTACATCAGCAGATAGAGCTCAAACCCATAGTCCTCGCTAAGGTTGGTGGGCCTCATCAGCTAGTTGAATGTAGAAGAGCTGACCCTCCTACAAACAAGGGAGGATTCTTCCTGGCCTTTGAACAGAGGACATCACCTTTTTTTCCTGCCTTCAGGCTCTAATTGAAACATTAGCTCTTTCTGGGTCTTAAGGCTGCCAAATTTAGAATTGGAACTGTACACCTCCAGGGCCCTTGATTCTCAGGCTTTATAACTCACACTATCTTTAAACCATTGATTCTCCTACACCTCCAGCTGGTCATCTCACCCTGCAGATCTTGGGACTTGCCAGTCTCTATAACCCTTAGAATAAAAATCAATCAGTCAATCAATCTCTCTCTCTCTCGCCTCTCACATGATATGTATTTTATTATATAATATAAAATTAATAATATGTAATTATATATTCTAATCCATATATAATAGAATACATTCTATTATATATAATTGTATATTCTATTCAGTCTGCTTCTCCAGAGAGCCCTGACTAATACAAACCCCCTAAATATTTCTCTACTCAATCAGCTTTTCAATCACTATGCAACAGTCATGTCCAAGTGACTATCATCTCTCACTCTGACTACTCCAACAGGCTGCTTATTTGTTTTTCAACACCTTTCTCTGACTTCATTCAGTCCTACATGTTTGTTATACCTGAATAACGTGGACCCTAACTGACATAAAATTGCAACAGGAAAAATAAACCAGGCAGCCTTATTTACCCACAATATAATTATCTTTGTAAGGTTTATTTCCATCTGTGATAAATACATATCATGCTTGGAAGTTTTAACAGACATTTCATCACATGGATTATCATCAAATAGCTGGTAAGAAAGAAAAAAGTTCTAAAATTTGCTTAGTATTTTCCTTTCAAAATGTAGAAATCATACTCATAAGTGCATAATATTTATATAGGATGAGAAAAAGAAATTCAGGTAAAAAAATATGATTTTTCCATAATTAAATTCTTCATAAAAAGCCCCATTCTGTTTGTATCTTTAAATGTAAATCACCTGATCGCTACATATTTCAAATGAGAAATAATAATTCTAAAATGAATTCATGTTAATTTTAGAATTACCATAAAATATATTATTCCCCTGATTAACAAAACTAGTAGCCCATGTGCATTTCTCTAAAATGATTAATTGTAAATTATACCCTGTAATGCTACATTTTACAATAGCCTTGTAAAATCCTATTTTATGTTAAAATCTCTTACAATTTTAACCCATTGACAATATTTTGAAATAATCTAAAGATTAACTTATAAAATTCCTTCTTCAGTGTTACTTTGACAAAGGTTTGGGTGTTAAGTCATGTTGAAATCAATATTCTTTATGTAATCCTTACCCCCCAGAATGTGTCTACCATAAAAATAAATAGGTATCCTGAGCACAAAGTTTTTTGTTTGTTTGTTTTGCATTGGTAAACACCTATTTAGAAAAAAACAAAGCCTCAAGCTTACAAAAACACATAAGAAATAAAACTACTCATTTCTTGGTAAAATGGCTATAATAACAAAAAAGGTTTTTTTTTTTCCTTTTCCTTCTAAACATAGGAAATTGAAAAACTAATTAATACTGGGCTGATCATGGAAAAGCGTAAATGGAAATGTACATTAATTTAAATATATATTTGACCATATCAATTATCAAAAGACTGCAAATTTAAGGGAGAAAATAACTGAAAATTAGACTGCTCACTCATTTGAAACCCTATGATAAAAAGCATTCTATCTTCTTTGGACTGTCACCTTCGTGAAGGAAGGGACTGTGACATTTTGTATTAATCTCTACATAGCACTTGCCTCTTTACTGTGCCTGTGACAGTACCATATAATAACAAGTTTTCAGATTTTTAAATGGAACCATTTGGTTAAATAAGACACTAACCAGATATGTTTGCCATCCCAATTGCCTTGGAACATCAACCATTTCATTTCAAATGTCACCATTTTGCTTGCTAAATTCACTTCTTCTTTTGATTTACGTTAAAAAGAATCCAAAACCCAGAAATGATTTTAAATTTGAGTTGTCAATGGTTTCCGGTTCTTTATGTTTAAATGACCAATAATTATAACAGTGTAGTTTATAAAACCCCTAAAAGTAGTTGTGGGTTAAGTCAAATACAATTAATCTTCAATTAAATATCAAATGCAAAGTCAAACAGGATTTTCTATGTTTACAAAAGAAGCTTTAAAATGCACACAATAATGAGACAGGAATCATTAGTACTAAGAAATGAGAAGCTTAAAAATTAAGAGTCTATAATAGAAAGAGCACTTGAAATTTACTATATATTAAATTTCACAGCTATTAGATATACCTGTACTTTATTATCATCCTCATGGAACTACAATAGAAAAATGCTAAATGGAATTTTTCAGTATTATTACAAGACCTATGGTTGACCAGTCCTTTTCACACATTTAGCAAGCTTTCACTTATCACTATTTATAGCCAATCACCGTACTAATACAATTTACCCCCACCAGAATTTGACCTATAAAGGAACTATTTGTAAGGAGTGATTTCTGCCTAGTGTTGCCCATTCAGAAAAATAAAGGTTGAGCATAATAGTCAGCAAGGACCCATAGATAAGCATGCTTAAAACTGTTCTGATTTATGAAATCAGATTTATGAAAAGATTGTCCTGTGTTATGAAATTTGAAGTATAACGAGTATGCTAGACATTAACCTTATATACATACACTCACACATACACACAAACAACTATTAAGGGAACTTGAGGAGGTTCTCATGTCCCCTTCTCATTCCCCTTTACTAATGTGCTGATAAGAAGCATTTATCACTGAGGGTTGATTTCTTTGTCTCCTCATTTTAGGTGACTCTTGTTTGTTTCTGCTTCTTGGATTGGTCTGCTTTGACTTACTGTCCTAGTGATATGACCTTCTGTGGTATAGAAGTCACTTTTTTTTACTTTCTGGATCTGTGCTTGGTGACATCAGCTCCTGTCCCAGTCTGGGCCTAGTCAGCCAGTTGGAGACTACCAGAGATCCACTGTCTTTGTCTCCTTCAGCTGTTAATCCAATCAGTCTGTGATCAGCAGTCAGTTTTAGGCACCTCGGTCACATTGTGATGAAGATGCCTCTTCTGTTCTGTCTATGGTAATAAGGCTTCTCTCAAGTCGGTGTTCTGTTAATTATTCTGGATGACTTCTCCCCCAATTAAGTTGTAATTCCAGTTTGGTGTGGGGAGAAGATTGGTGTAGCTCCACTTACCCCTCCGCCATCTTGGTTTTCCCTCAGAGAAAGGAAAGGAGGAATCCCCAGGAAAAGTGCAAAATGAAACAGAGGCAAGCACATTATCAGACATGGAATTCAAAATAATGATGATAGAGAAACTCAATGCGCTCAACAAGTTCAAAGAAAACTACAAACAATTTCAGGGAAACTACAAAGAACTTACTGGGAAGCTACATGGAACTTACTGGAAACTACAGCAGCATTAAAAGGACATAGAAACCATCAATAACAGCCAGGAGGAAATGAAGAATACCATTTCTGAATTGAAGAACATAGTAGAAGGAATCAAAAGCAGGCTAGAGAATGCAGAGATCAGATTATCAAGCTGGAGGTCAATGTAGAAAAAAAATCCCAGGTAGTGCAACAAAATGAAAAAAGACTGAAAAAGAATGAAGAGGTTTTAAGAGAGATGCAAGACAACATGAAATGTAATAACATCCATATCATAGAAATACCAGAAGGAGAAGAAGAGGAGCAAGGGATAGAAAACCTCTTTGAAAAAGTAATGACAGAAAATTCCTTAACTTGAGGAGAGAAAAAGTCATGCAAGCTCAGGAAGCACAGAGGGTCCCAAGGAACATGAACCCAAATAGGCCCACTCTAAAACATATCATCATGAAAATGGCAAATTTCAAAGACAAGGAGAGAATCCTAAAAGCTGTGAGAGAGAAAAGGCTAATACATACAAGGGGGTTCCCACAAGGTTATCGATTGATTTCTCCACAGAAACACAACAAGCCAGAAGGGAATGGCAACAAATATTTCAAGCAATGAAAAACAAAGGCCTGCAACCAAGAATACTCTACCCAGCAAGGCTCTCATTCAAAATGGAAAGTGAAATAAGGAGTTTCCGAGACAAAAGAAGGCTAAAAGAATACATATCCACCAAACCAGCATTGGAAGAGATGCTAAAAAGTCTACTTTAAGAAGATGAAGAATCTCTACCTCAACATATTCTTAAATAGTTCAGGGTTAGTTTAGAACCATAGAAAAAGTCAACCACAAGTTCAAAAAATAGCTAGAATACTATTCTACAAAATTATTTAAATTCTAGGGGTTTTTATTTTTTACCTCAGTTTAGTAGACATAATCATTTCTACTCTGGGAACCAGCTGAGCAGTGCAAGTGCCATTATTTCTGAAGGTTTCAACTTGTAAAACACATGTAGAGGAAAAACAGAGGGTATTGAAAGAAGTAAGATCTGTGCATAGCAAAAAAACGAAAACAAAAACAAAACAATCTACTGTTTAAGATGGAAAACTCCACAAAGAGTAAGTTGTAGTTCCAGTAGCTTAAAATAAAGTTGAGTTGTATTATTGGAACAGGGAGGATCTGTCTCAAAAATCAAATTCAGTTTTTACTATGGGTTTGGCATTGTCTCTAGGACAACTTTCACAAAAGTGAGTTCTGTGAGACACCATTTCTGTGATATATTTCACAAAAATAGCATTCCATAGTAAAATAAATATTAAAGAAGAAAAAAAAATGCTTAATTTGCTACAATATATCTAAAACACTATCATTTAACATGTAATAATTATATAAGCTACTGGCATATTTAAATTTTTTTGTATTTACTCTTTAAAATCCAATATGTATTTTAAATATGTGTAAAAATATATATGTGTGTAAATATATTTTTGCATGTGTTTGGTAATATTGCAATTCATATTACTTAAAAGAGTAATTTTTTAAACAAATGAATTAACATAGGCATTTTGAAATAACAAAAAGAAACTTCGCATTAATATGATTTGAGAAGCTAACAGAAGGCAGTAATTAAATGGTGAATTGTCTGGATGTAAAGAGAAAAAAATTAAAAAGTAGTACACATTGGTGGTTACAGAATAGACAGGGGGATGTTAAGAAGAAAAAGGAAATAGAGAAGCCAAAGAACTTATATGCATGACACATGCACATGAACCAAGGGGAGCACTGCCAGAGAAAATGGGGTACTGGGTGGAGGGGGGCAAAGAAGCAAAATTGGCACAACTGTAATAGCAAAATAAATAAAATATATTTAAGGGGGGAAGAAAAAAGAAGCCTGTACCTTTCAGCTAGTGGTTTAGCAATGCTTTCAAACATGGCTATGTGTAAGAACCTACACAGGTATTTCCCAGAATTCCATTTTTAGGGCCCAAATTCCAGAGACTGTGATACAGTAGTTAAATGTAGGCTCCAGAAATGGGCATTTAGTATGCAAAATCACATGATTCTGATAGTTGTTATCTTCAGATCTTTCAATTGAGGACCTCCATTCAAATCGGAACATCTTACACCTCCCAGTTCTATTGATTCTTTTTGAACTTAAAATACTACTTTTATACGCATTTTTTCATTCCAAAATATTTTATAAAATTGTGCCTTCTCTTGTTAGTCTATAAATGAGTTTGATCTGCTTGTGTGGGCATACAGCTTTTTCTCTCACCCAGAGGTTCCTTGCCTCATAGCAATAAAGTAGGCATGTCTCACACTCCATGCTCTCTAGTACTCTCCATGGGTCTGGGGAAGGAAGGGGTTTCTCTGGAGACAGGAAAAAAAACCCTTTTGCTAGACTCCCCTCAATGGCAGTAATGTGACCCTTCCTTAATAACACATTTTAAAATACCCCTGGATTTTTTAATGGAGCTGCTCATATCCACCATCACATGAAGCATGTTTGGCCCCAGAAAAGCAAAGGTGAAGATAGGCAGTACCAATTTTCAAGAAATCCATAATCTGGTGGGGGAGACCACCAAGCTTGTCTAAACTGTATCACCATATCACAGTTCCTTTGTTAAACTATCAACAGTGCATTCTCAGAATAGGAAAAGGCACATTGTTTAGTCTGGAGGACCTACCAGGGAAGGATTCCTGCAGGACACATTGCACACATGGAGTCCTAAAAGACTAACAGGAATTAGATGTACGTGAAGGAAACTGCCTCTGAAATCCACCCCATCTTTCCAGCCTCATTATTGTTCAAACACACATCCCCTCTCCCACGAAAGTCTACAACAGCCTCCTGAAGAACTTTCCTTCATTCGGTGTTGCTCCTCTACAATCTTCCTCCTGCACCAACAGCATTATCTTTCTGAAGCCTGACCAGAACACATCCCCATACCTAAAGTCCTCAGGGACTCTTCTGCACCAATCTGAGATCCAATCTCTTTAGCATGCCTAAGGGGGATCTTAGTGATCTATACCCACCCACGGAGTGGTGGGAGAAGGCACCACTACGAAGGAGGGGAGAAAAGGGTAACCCACAAGTTTTGCTGACTCAAAAGGTTGCTGTCCCTGACATAATAAAAGCAAAGCTTGTCAACAGAAAGAGAATGAATAAATTCACATAAGCAGTCCCTCTAGGAAAGGAGGGCTGAGACTCCAGATCATAGTCCCGAAGATTTAAAATTAGATAAACCTTCTGGAGTGGACTGGGCAGATAAGAATAATAAGGCTAAAGAAATGTACTCAACACAAGGGTCTAAAAATTTGTTTAAAAAGTCATTTCAATATATTTTATGTGGCTCATTATCTGGAAGCTTTCTTAGACTAATTCATTTTAGTATAATGATTACGTTGAACATGAAACTATAAACTAAAAGGGGGTATAACCCTGTAACCTGAGGTTGGAGTATAAATGAGTACAGGCCAGAGACCTGCCCCAATGGCAGAAGACAAACACCTGGCTGACCCCTTCATCGCCAGCATTACATAAAAATGGAAGCACTGGCAGTAATGAGGACATCATTTCTTCCTCTGCTTGTACCACCCGAAGTCCTGGGTGTTTGGACAATGCTCAGATAGGTGGGTCATTCATGAGGGTTGGGAAATGAATCAAGAGTGGAGCAAACATAATAATAGGACATGTAGTTCTGGGCATCACTTGTTCTTCCTCCCTTCTCAGTTTACCCTCCCTGACACAGAACTCAGAACATGTGCCTCTATCTCATGCCTCCTAGCTGTGCAGTCATTTCCCTGAAATGCTTTAGAAAGCTTTTCTAAGGCTTGGCAGGGGTTAAATGCCCTTCCTCTGTGTCTCCACTGTATCCTAAGAACGTGTTTGTATGACACTATTTAGTCAATTTGTCCATTTCCCCATCAGCAAAATAAAGAGAATAAAATATACTTCCCATACTGTTGTTTTGGTAATTAAATAAGACAATATATGTAAAACCTCTTACAACAATGGCTGGAACAAATATACTGTGTAAGTAATAAATATAATGATTTGTTATATAAAATTATTTTTTAAAGTATTAAATGTTTGACCAGGTACAATGCAACAGTAATTATGCTGGATGTTGCTAGACACTGGGGAACAAAGGAGGCATGGTCCCTGTTCCAGAGGTACTACTAAAATCACGATCAGTCTGTGTCTCCACCCCTCCCAGTGGTCAGAGATAAGTCCTAGTCATTGTGTTCCCAGCACCTAGCAGAGGACCTGTCACACAGATCTGGGCATATGAGAGTTGCTCAAACATAATTTAAAATCATCTCTGAGTATTCTGAACAGAGGAAAAACATGTTCTCCATAGCACTGTGCAACAGTATTGTGTACACAGGAATTATGAACTGTTGCTAAAACCAGGGGAAGTGAGGAGGAGTGAGATGAGATACAGTTGAGAAGAGGCAAGGTCAGATCACAAAGGTCCTTCCACCATAAGACTTTCATTTCATCTTCAGGGCAATGGGAGACAAAGCAGTTTCAGGCAGGAGGATCACCGTCCTATTTCCATTTCAAAAAGGATGTTCTATAAACTGTAGAGAACACTAATTAGAAGAAAACAAGGCTTGAAGTGGAAATTAGGAGGCTATTTTCAGTAATCTGGGCAAGATATTGTGAGGGTTTGATGAAGGCAGCAGCAGTTGAATAGAAAGAAGAGGACAGAGAGGAATTAAGACAATAAATATAACAGGTTTATAGGGAGTTAGCATTTGAGAAAAAGATAGGCATCCATAATTCCTACATTCCTAGACTGAGTGCTAAGTACATCACAACTCATTAAGTGAGATAATAATGTAAGAGTACGATTGTGAAAATGGAAACCATGTGCTTAGTTTTGGAAATGTTGAGAAACCTGTGGAAATGGAGTAGAAACCAAGCATTCAATTGGTTATATGCACTGAGGTATCAAGGAAGACAATACAAAGTGATCTTCACTGGGATAAATAGTGATCCCATTTCCAGGAAGAGGAAAGAAAATGGTTAATCATGGGTATAAAATGTGTATGTAGATGTACAAACAGCTCAGGGAGTTCCTAACTGATAATATATTTCTCTAATATTTTAGGCAATAATTATCAACTCAATGTAAAAGAAAGGGATATGGTTTAGAGATTGAAGTGGTTCATAAAGGAATAGAAAAATAAGCTTATCAAGGACACAAAATACATCAGTCAATATGTTTTGGTGAACACAACCATAAACTAATTTATTAAATAGATGTATCACTATAGGGAGAAGATCAGAAAAGGGAAATGGCTAGAGGATTCCAAGTTGAAGCTGGATGAAGTCAGTGTGCAGAACTGCAACAGAGAAAACGAGAGCAGGGAACAGCTTGCCTTGGAGAGCACTTACTCATGGGAATAGAGCAAAAAAAAAAAAAGGGGGGGGATTAACAGATTTAAGAGGAAAAATGAAAAAATCAGGAAATTAAATCTTTGTAAGAGTTTGGAGAATAAATGTAGTAGGTAAACTCAAAGGATACTAGGCTATGATTAGAAAGTAAGAGGCTGCAGTTTAAGATTCTGGAGGCTGAAAATTCTATGCAAGGATAAGAATGAACATATACACATATGTAGGGGGAGTGGTAATTTGAATTTTTCACAATCTGTAGGCAATGTGCTTGGCATTTTACGAAACCTATCTTGTTTAATTATCTGATTTTTTAACAGACACATGAAAAAACCAAAGACAAGTCAAGTCGCATGACTTGCCCAACACTGCACAGCTTGTCAGTAGCAGAGCTGGGATGTAAACTCTGACCTATGTAATCTGAAGCCAATAAGCTTTCCACTACTGTAACACACCAACTGCCCAATGTGAGAAGGCTGCCAAGAAAAAGTAGAGTAAAAATGACACGATTGGACTAAGTAAAAGAATGCTGAGACTAGATGGTGGATGGAGAAATCACTCACCTGATGACTGAACTTGAATGGAAAAGTCTAATAGCCAATTCCCTAAAATCATTAAAAGACACAGAGAAGTGAGAGTGAGGCTGGCATGTTGCAGTACTGGATAGGGGCTGGGTAGCCCATGCTGAGTTCTGCTGTAGGCTGCACCATGAATGAGAAATCAAACAGGAAAGTACATTACTGCCTTGTATCATGAATTTCCTCATAAAATAATATTGTGGACGCTGCAGTGCTGACACAGCCAGTCTCCCAGCCATTCATATTAAAAGGCAGAGAGACTGAAGTTCTGGGCTACTCTGGATCCAGTGACTTGTTTAGTCCTGTTTGCTGCATGTACCTGATCAGGTATCTGCAGTGACACCAATAGACATCCATGTTTAGAATAGTAAATTGATCATTTGGCCTCCCACACCACAAGCATTGTTGAAACCTCAAAGATCACTGACAACTTCACAGTTCTCATTTTTCTGATAAATAATAAAATCTGTTGCTGGCTCATTCCAGTTTCTTTTTACCCAATTATATGTTTCTACTCTCCTACATAATGACATACATAACTTTCAAAGGCATCACAGAAAAACACTTTCTTTTTTATTGACTTATGTCTCTTCCAAGGTTCTAATATTAGCAATGTTTTTCTTGGACCCGTATATCAAGATTTACAGAACAAGATAATTTTAGATTTTTAATAATTTAGCCTTCAATCAGAACCCTTTTAAGCTTTTGACTTTCTAGGCTAAACAACACTTTTTTTTTTTAAGATTTTATTTATTATTTCCAGAGAGAAAAGAAGGGAGAGAGTCAAAAAGGAAGAGAAACATCAATGTATGGTTGCTTTTCACCTGCCTCCAGCTACAGACCTGGCTGGGGACCTGGCTGGAGACCTGGTTATGTGTCCCGGCTGGGAATCGAACCAGTGACCTTTGGGTTCACAGGCTGGCGCCTTATCCACTGTGCCATTAGCTGGGGCTTAATAACACGTTTTATGGTTTGGAAGGGTTTTTTCTATTTTGCTTTGTTTGATTTTGTTTTTTGCTTGTCTTATTTGGTTTTATTTTTTGTCAGTCAAATATTTCTATTATTCCTGAAATAACATTTAATTAATCTCTCTCCTATATCAGTGTTATATTATCATATTCTGTCTTATGATACAATGATGTTTTTGCTTCTAAAGATAAAACACCTAGAGAGCCAAGACTGTATCCCTACCCTCTTTATTTGTTTCCCAGAAATAACAGTTACACAATATTATTAATTGAATTTCTATGCCATTTGTAATTTTAGAAAGGATTTCCCTGGAAAGGAAATCACCAGAAAAGAAACAAGTAATACAACAGTTTAGTACACAAACAAAAGAATTAATAACAATATTCTAATTACCAACAATAACAGAGTTTTTGTTTTCTCTCTCACACCAGGTTTTAAACATATTTTTAATAAGTATTCCTACATTAAATTAAAAAAAAAAATCTTAAAAAGCCCTTTAATCGTAGGCAACATAAGCTTTCTCTAACCATACTATAGGTCCTCAAAAACTAAACTGCTGAATCTGTAAACCCCGCACAGAAAATCTTGATAGAGTAAGAACACACTGAAAAATCTTAACAGGAATGAAGAGGAAAAGCTAAAAGAGGCTCGCCTTCTAGAAAAATTTGAAACTCTGCTGCCTGCACATATAACTGACATAAATTGGTGTATCAGATATTCCTTAATCAGCTTTCAATTTTTTTTCTCTTCTTGAAAGAGAGTAAATATTAAACACCCATCATAGTGCCTGACACAATATGCATAGGGGCTCATTAAATGATGTTTATAGTAAAGACTGTCTTGCTTCTCAGCACTTTTAAGAAATAATCGTTCAACCCAATGGGTTAAAATGGCAGCTGACATCTTCTCAGATGATTTCCCATGGCTGAGAACCTAACCCAAACTGTGTCATCAGAAACGGGCCAAATACAAAAATAAAATTAAGTCCTTTATTATTTACTCTGTTTTGTGTTTGTGATATATGTTGGTTTGCCCCTTAGTATTCATGTATTTCCCATTGTAGGATATGCTAGAGAGTTTATATAAATCCAATTTCCCAGTTATCTACTATAGAAGTAGAAAGAGTAAAAAGGCCATTTTCAACAGATTTTTCTTGGGGGCCAGAGATAGGCACTGATCATGGGGTGCTTTGATATACTTAGCTGAAACATATGTTTGCTATAAATAAAAAATGTAAAAAGTATGCCCTTACAGGTTTTCAGATACACTAATAAAACAGGCTAGAGTATGAAAAAGAATATGAATTTATATAACTTCAAAATTTGCTATTATGGCTCTTCATAATATTTCAAATTCAATTCAAGAACATGAAATTTAAAAGATAATGCAAATCCATACTTTAGTGGATCATGGGGTAGATAATGTTATAATCACCATGTTTAGAAAATACAACACCATTATGGTATAAAACTTGAAAGATGAGAAAGAAACTGAATGCTTAATCTTTAGTCCCAATAGAACACTTTCATTAATTCAAAGGGAAATCTCTGAAAAATGTACTAATTTTTTCTAATGAACATTATAGAATTTCTAAGCTAACATTATACCACTCAGTACTCTGATCTATTTACAGAGTGGTTTATTTAATTCATTAAACAATTTTTTAGATATTTTAATGTAAGAATATATTAGAAATAAACAAAATTGACAAGCCCTTATCCAGACTCATCAAGAAAAAGAGAGAGAGGACACAAATAAACAGAATCAGAACTGAAAGAGGGGAAATCACAACTGATACCTCAAAAATACAAAAGATTGTAAGAAATTATTACAAACAACTCTATGACAAAAAATATGACAACCTGGATGAAATGGACACATTTCTGGAAAGGTATAATCTACCAAAACTGAACCCAGAAGAAGCAGAAAGCCTGAATAGGCCAATAACAACTAGTGACATTAAAGAAGTAATCCAAAATCTCCCAAAGCACAAAAGCCCTGGACCAGATGGCTACACAGGTGAATTTTACCAACATTTGAAGAAGAACTAACTCCTATCCTCCTCAAACTATACCAAAAAATTCAGGAAGAGGGAAGACTCCCAAACTCATTCTATGAGGCCAATATTATTCTAATCCCAAAACCAGGGCAAGATATAACTAAGAAAGAAAGCTACAGGCCAATATCTCTAATGAACATAGGTGCTAAAATTCTCAACAAAATATTGGCCAATCGGATTCAGCAGTATATTACAAAGATCATACACCATGATCAAGTGGGCTTCATCCCAGGGATGCAAGGATGGTACAACATTTGTAAATCAATCAATGTAATACACCACATCAACAAATTGAAAGATAAAAACCATATGATCATATCAATAGATGCTGAAAAAACATTTGATAAAGTGCAGCAACCATTTATGATAAAAACCCTCAGCAAAATGGGAATAGAGGGAGCATACCTCAACATCATAAAGGCCATCTATGAGAAACCTGAAGCCAACATCATACTT